>LBNU01019286.1:19438-39650 GCA_014162995.1 Artemisia annua
AAAAAAAAAAAAAAAAAAAAAAAAAAAAAAAAAAAAAAATCCTTAGAATACTTTTTTCTTGTTTATAACACACTCTAGACAGGGTGTAAAATAATAGAAGTCCTTCATGCGTCAATGTGGATGATTATATATTGTTAGAAATTCAAAAACATCATCAGTGAGACAGTGACTATTAGAAATATGATTTTGTCTAACAAGCATGGGCAATTTTGTCATTTTGAACTATAGAAAAACAGCATACGCGTTTTTATAATGAGTAGTTTAAACTTTTTTACATCATAAAAGAAATAGTAACATAATTTAATTCATACCCTGTAACTCATTTTGTAAGTCTTGTACCATTGGACTAGAGATTGGTGTTTAGTCTAATGTATAAACTTACTAAAAATTGCTTTAATTTCATATAAGAAAAAGGATTAGCATGCATAAATGATAAAACTTATTTCATTCTTAATCAATTTAATGATTTATACTGGAGTACTGAACACATTGTTTTATCACTTTAAAATTTGAATATTGATTTTGTCATGTGTCATATACTCATATTTTTAGATATGGCCATTACTTATGTCAAATCACTTATCGATACATAATTTCATACATTAAAAAAAATTTATTGGCATGCCTTATTGGCATGACTAATGTTGTCCAATCCCTTTAATATATGAATGTCTTTTTGCATTTTCTTCTTTCATATACTTACCATTGATTTTAATATGTGACAATTATTAGTAATAAAATTAGACATGTCATCTATAGACTATATAGTACTCCCTCCGTCTCAAAATTATTGTCATGAGTGAGAAAACACTACTAAGTTTAATAAAAATGAGACCCCTATAAATCTCAACCACTCAAAGAGAATATTCACCTAATATATTCTCTAGTTTTTACTAAAAATAGAAAGTGGACAATCTTTTTGAGACATCCAAAAATGAAAATATGGACATTTATACTGAGACGGAGGGAGTACTACAGTAGTATATACAAATCATTTCGCCTAAAATATTGAATGTATATTTTACATTTTTACAACATGCGAAATCTTATGCTAGTTTTTATGGGAGGTGGTAGATCATCTTTATCCCATATCTCGCGAGTGATTCTCATAAAAGTCAAGCATCATCATTTTTATTTTTTTGTACATACCAGTGATCTGCACTACGTTTTAGTTTGTAAGTGTGTGTGATGTATTTATTGTGAGGTATGTTTGTATAAAGTAGATATTTTTATAATTTTTTTCTTGGTGGTGACCATAGCAACTAAAATGTAGTGGAATTGGTGGTGTAGTGAATGGTGATGTTACGATGACGAAAAGATAAAGAAAAAATTGCGCAGACGTAAAGATGGTGTTAGCGGTGACCATGATGACTATGCCAATAATACGTAACCTATTAACCCACCATGACGTATGCCAAGACACATTCGAATAATGACATCATTAGCATCTTCTAAGCAATCCCACCATCAATCAATTCCTTATATAAATCCACCACCTTCAACACACATTCATTTCAAGTTTTCAAGCATCAATATAACTATGAAAAACCAACAAAATATTATCACAAGTGAAAATGATCAAGAAGATGACGATGAAAAGAAGATGGAGATATTCTTTTCTTTGATTAGAAGTTTCAAACAAGCTCGAGATCGAAGAAGACAAGAGTTGCAAGCCGAAATAGAGCAAAGCAATAAAACGCGAAAACTAGATCATTTTCAAACACCGTCTTCCTCCTTTAATATCCGTGATTTCACCATCATCCAACCGAGTCAAGATCAGCAGCTACAACTTCCTTTATCTGACCACCACAAACCGCGGAATCAAGAACAAGACGACAAGGAAGACTTGAACCTCAAGTTGTCTTTGTAGCGTAATAAGTATCTAACCAAATATTGGACATTGATCCAACCTGACCCAGCCCAACCAAATTTATCAGTGTGTTTAATTTAGAGAAGATTGAGTACCGATAGGCACAAAGTACTATACTCAACGTATATAAAGTACAAACCATTGTGGTTCTTGTCATTGTTTGGTTTGAATTTTTATTTTTGTGTTTTCATTAACATATGTAATTGATTTTCTAATATATATCTTTCATGTGCTTGTAGCAGGAATCCATTAGGTGACAATCTTCAACTTCACATTTCACAATATTCAACAACAGTCTTTTCTTCACCTAAATCATACTTATGTGTCGTTTTACAGCGCACACGTAAATTCAAAGTCTCGGCTTGGATACCATGTCCATAATTTCATGAAGTCATGAACACACCTTTGGTATATCTCGACCTTATTAGATGATAAATATGGTCCAAGTTCGGTGTGGGGTTAGGGTCTATTAAGGTTGTAATCTATAAATATCGATCAATAATAATATGCCTACGGAGTTTTCATCATCTAAGATGGTATCGGAACAGGTCGATCATACCTAGGTGGTTATGTTGAGCCGCCGTCTCTATGCCATCCCGTCAAACCCTAACCCACATCACCATCTCTAAACCTAGTCCTTCTACCACCATAATCCGCTTCTCTACTTCAAGAAAAAGAAAGAAAAAATAAACAAATAAATAATACACACTTTCTCTCTTATCATCATCACTTGATTTCTTGAGGGAGAAACAAAACAAAACATGAATTCGTTATCATCAGATGAGGGGAAGCTATTTATCGGGGTGATATCGTGGGACGACACTAGGGATGAGCATGGGTTTGTAACCGGTTGGAACTGAACCAGAACGTACTGGTGTAACCAAGAACCAAATTTTGTGAAAAGTAGGATCTGAGAACCGAACCGAATATAGTCTTTGGTTCCGGTTCCGGTTATAGTTCTTCGGGTCTGCCAGGATAGGAACCGTTTTTCTGAAGAAAAAAAATAACCTAACGCACTAATGAATTAAGACAATAAAAAACACAAAAATATTGAATTTTTTCCGCACCTGCAACCATTTACGTTTAAACCAATAACAATTAACAATTAAAGCATAAACTCAAATAAAAAATTATCCTATAGTTTCACTTGTTTTCATTTTTAACAAAACAATAATGCATAAGAATCCAGAAAATAAATAAAATAACTTAAAAGTTTGTCCAACAAAATAACTAAGACTATTTGTAATTCCATAGTTTGTTTCTCTTTGTCTTTTCCGGTTAGTTTCTCTAATTTTTCTTCCATATCCTTTACATTCTCATCGTCTTTAATAAGATTTTCAACATCATCCCAATTAATTTGCGTTCTCAACTTTCTCACCCAATCTTGGGTGCAAATCAAAGCTTCCACAATCGTCGTTGACAAGCGAGTTCTATAAGGGTCTGGTACATGTTTACCCGTACTAAACGCCGCTTCGGATGCCATGGTGGATGATAAATGTTTATGTGAGTTTTGAATGTTGAATGATCTTGGAATATTATTAGGTTAAGATTAATTATTAATTTGTGGATGCTTCNTGACAAGCGAGTTCTATAAGGGTCTGGTACATGTTTACCCGTACTAAACGCCGCTTCGGATGCCATGGTGGATGATAAATGTTTATGTGAGTTTTGAATGTTGAATGATCTTGGAATATTATTAGGTTAAGATTAATTATTAATTTGTGGATGCTTCAATAAATTAAAGATTAAGGTTAAGAGTGTTTGACTTGATTTGTCTAAAAGTAGGCTAGTAGGTGTTTTTTATGGCATTGGTACGTATGATTTGAGACTTTGAGTATGAGAAGTAAAAAAATACATTTTTTTTTTATATATTATTGGGTATTTGGTTCCGGAACCGAACCGAACCAACCCAAGAACTAAAAAATCTCAATATCAAGAACCGGAACTTGAACCTTCTGTCCTGTTCCAGTTCATCTCTTATTGGTTCCGGTCCGGTTCTTGGCCCGGTCATGTTCTTTGGTTCTTTTGCTCATCCCTAGACGACACCACAGAGGATCTATCCCTCTTTATTCTTGTTCTACCCAAGCTAATGCAGAAAAGGAGAAGAGGGACTGTAGTCATCTTCATCATCCACAACAGTTTAAAAAAGGGTAAATACCATAAAAAAAACATCATACTTGTTCTAAAATACACTTTTGGGTATCGAACAATTTTTTTTCCTCATATGAACTTTCATTTTTTGGCCTCTTTAAGGCACTTAATGACATTTTTGCCTCTCAAATTATTAAAAATCTAGAGGCAAAAATGTCACAAAGTGCCTTAAAGAGGCCAAAAAATGAAATTTTAGTACCCAAATGAGGAAAAAAATTTCTTCGATATCCAAAAGTGACTTTCTTGACAAGTATAATGCTTTAATATTGTATTTGCCCTTTAAAAAAATAATAATACAAAAACTAAAATAAATAAATAAATATAGTTGTTTTATTGTTTGTTTGTTAGTCGATTGTTCGTATGGCTTTGTTACCAGTCTCTAAAGTCGACCGTTGGTACGATTTTGTTACCAGTCTACTTAGCCGACCGTTGGTACCAGTCGACTAAACTCGACTGTTTGTACGGTTTTGTTACGTGTCGACTAAGTTATGCTTTTATTACGTTAATGTGTTGTTTTTTCTTTTCTTTTATTGTTTACTACTCCAGTTCTAGCTTTCGCGATTTCGTCGCTCGAACTGGTGGGGAGTATTAGATGATAAATATGGCCCAAGCAGGTTACGGTCCATTAGGGTTGTAATCTATAAATATCGATCAATAATAAAGTTATACATTTGTTTTAGAAAGTTATACCTACGCGGTTCTATGCCTATATAGCATAGAACATACAATCATGCAACATACAATAAATCTATGCCTATATGGCAACAAGTCAAACACTCTTATCCTTAATCTTTAATTTATTGAAGCATCCACAAATTAATAATTAATCTAAACCTACTTTTAAAGAAATCAATAGCTTAAAACATAGATCAAACACCTAATAGCTTAAAACATAGATAAAAAATATAGCAGTTTTCGTTAAGTAACGGTTCTATGCCTATATATGTACTTTTCTACCTAAGGCTTACTTGAACAACGATACACAAACTCGCTGAAACAGACTATGAGAGAGATAAGATGTAGACATCACAGTCATATCATTACCCGAAGGTAAAGTGACTGCTTATAGAAAGACCCCGGCAAAAGTGTGCATCAGTGCATGTGTATATGGTAGTAGTACATATAACATATGTATGCGTGTGAGTGCTTTTGTGAAAGGGTGAGAAAACCAATAGCATATAGTAGAGTATATAATAAAAGCATATATAAGTAAAAGTGCAGACAAGCATAGAACATACAATCATGTACAATAAATCTATGGGCATATATAATTCATTGTAATAAAGGATGTGGCATAAGCAGGTGCAAATTTATACACGCGAATGCGTGAAGCCTGGAGGAAAACTAGCTATGGATCTGTATACATAAACGCATGAGTAAAATGTGTACACTCAGAGAAAAAACATCTCCTAGAAAACCTAGAAGCAGATAGCCAAGACTTGCTTCTAAGTTAGGCCAAAATGCATGCGCATCGCCATACACTTTCAATTCACAATTAAACAGTATGTGATTCTCTTCTAGGATTCGCACATCTATACTCTGCCACAAATAACAAAAATCAATAATGCATATGAATCTAGAGGTTCTCTTCATATTTTGCAACAGTCATATAATATTGGATTACATATTATAACTTGGTCTTGAATAAAACTTAGTTTAATTGATAGTGGCCAACAAAACTTTTCCATTTCAAGCTTGTTCAACTAAATAACTCCACTCTTATAGGATATTAATTTTCTTGATAGTGTTTGATACACTTTTGCATTTCATGATGTTTAGAAAGAAAAGTGGTCAAGTAAATGATAAAAAGGTCATAAGCATAATGTGTTAATGTGTTATTCTTGTTTGAATCATGATAAAGAAGAAAGAAGTGATGAAGTATAAATGAAGCTAGAAAGTGGCAGACCAATTGGGTTGGACTATAAGATGGGCCAATTGGGTTATCGTCACTTTTCAAATTATAAAGGTCATGACTTTGCTCCTTTTTGGGGGGTTCTTATACACCGGGCTTGTTTGGATCATTACCAAATTTTTTTATTTTTTATTTTTATTTTTTTCTTGAGAACAGAAATGATAGGTAAAGAAGAGTAAAGAATAGAAGTGGGAAGAAAAAAAAAGTTAGTACTTATATTTAATGTTCTCAAGTTAAAAGAAAATGAAAGGAAATGGAAGGAGAATAAATAAAGTCGTGTTATCAAGTTGAGAGGAAAAGAAGGAAACAAAAAAACAAAATTATAGTTATGTCTTTTGAACATAAAATAATGAGGGTTACATCTGTTTTTTTTATAGCAAATAGTTTAAGCGTAAATTTGTTTCTGTCCAAATCCGTCCATATTTGGGCGGAAACTTTTAGAAGAAAAACCTACTGGTAAAAAATTTTCTATCAATTCATTTCTCTTTCCTTATTTATTTATTTATTTATTTATTTTTGAAAAAAAACTTGAGAACACAACAATTTTCTATTTCCTTTCATTTTCTTTCTTTCCCTTCCAAAATAAAACTCAGGAACGCAACGTAAGTATTGTTATTTGCAGGTATGTCTTAGAAATTAAAAAAAAAAATTAAGACATGACTCTAAAGGTTAATGTCATCAAATAGCAACTCACTTTGTTACTGATCCATTTTAGTAATTAAGCTTCTTTCTTATCCACTTTGGTTATCATCACTTTTCAAAAATATTATTGTACAATATACTCATAATTTCATTTTGTTATGGTAAAGTCTGGTTTTATACTACTACACAACCCGCACCAAAAGACGATAATGACATAAGCTAGGTGTAATGGTCACCTCTCCTTTACTTCCACCTCAGCTGTCACATAAGCTTTTCTTTCAGCCGTAATGATCATCACCTAACAAACCGCATAAAAATAACTCACTTTATATAAACATACCCCACATTTTGCACCTTCGTGCCAACCTCTTCGGCCCCTCATCTTCACCTCACCCGTTACACCCCGCCTAACTTCAATAATGTGATAAGAAAAGACATTTGGTAGGTCAACTATAGTGTCAAATCTTTGTCTTGTGCATCATCTCATTTATCTATTGTCATGATCTTACATATAGTGAAATAAAGAAGAAAACTTTATCTAGATTAGGGTTTTGTTATATGATGAAAGAAATTGATCTATGACATGAATTGAATGAATATGTTTGCCACTACAAAGTCAATGGCTGCTCAAACATTCTATTCCATTCTCCCCTTTTTTTTTTCACTTCAAATTTATTCTTAACCTCTGCTTTTGTTTCAAATCATTACCACTTACATGCATTTTGCACCTCTAGCTTTCATTTCAATCAAACCTTACTTTACTTTATACATAGCACGTCCCATCATTCATGATTACAATACATCATACCTTACACGTATGGTGCTTTTGCATGCAAGTATTTTTTGGAGTTATAATGAACTACCATGAGTTGATGACATCAAACAATCAAAAACTGCTTCAACTTTTTCCTTTATACAATACCACATAAGAAACATACTCCACAAACAAAAACTTTACATAATGCAACTATACTTGTGTGAATAAGAAACGAATACTGTTACTTGTACAATGTATAAGACAATTATACGGAGGAAAAACAGAAATCGAGCTTTTATCCTAAAATTAGAGTTATATATTTGTAGAAATCAAATAGGGAAAATGAACAATATACTGATCAGATTCAACTAAGCTATTACAATACACCAACATTAAATAAGAAATAAGAAAGACAAATGAAACACTAAATACTAAACGGGCCTAAAAATATGGGCCAAGCCTATAAGCCTAATTAGCTAACACCTCTCAAACTCGCAATGCTGCAACGGTAAATATTAAGAGTTTGCCAAACAGAAAATAAACTAAAACTAAAAATCGAACGAAAAGCAGAGTGTCCCAGAGTACAAACTCGGTGCTAGACGGAGTCTCAATCCAATGCAATCCAAAAGAACCACGTGCATAACATAGAGCAACATAAATACGGATACGGAGATGAACGAGAGTAGAACAGGCAAACAGACAGGTGCAGGCAGATTCAGACAGACAGGTGCAAATTCAGACAGACAGGTGCAAATTCAGACAGACATATTCAGATTCAGACAGATTCATGTTCAGACAGATTCAGATTCAGACAGATTCAGGTTCAGACAGATTCAGACAAAACCAGGCGGAACCAGATACGAAACCACGTGTGAATCAGGCGAAACGAAAACATGTTGTTGATGCTGAGATGCTACACATAACTACTCAAGACGTAGTCGGATTAGTTAAGACCGTAACATCATCATCACCGATACAAAACCAATTACTAATGCGAAACCAGTTTACCAAGAATAATCCATTACAACCCGAACAAATACCGATATTAACGCAAATTCCAATACCACGACGAACGAAACAAACAACCATCAGAAACAAACAACTTCCAAACACGGATTCCAATAAGACACTAAGGGTGATGGCAACCCTAGACTCGGAAGCGTGGGAGGATTCTCACAAACCAATCACATAGTGCCATGTGGCAGGAGGATTCTGGAGGATTCTGAAGACAAAACTGTTGGCAGTGGGAGGATTCTAGAGGATTCGGAATCATGCCTCAAATTTTTTTATTTTTTATATATATATATATATATATGTTATAAATAATAAATATGTAAATAATTTATTATTTATACATAAAAGATAAATAAATTTCAAATTGAAGAGGGGGATAAACGTTGAGCGGGATAACGTTTAAATTTCAAATTCAAATTCAAGAGCGGGATAAATTTGGATTTCAAATCCAAAACAATGGCCCTATAAATAGCCAATCCCAGATACTCACAAAACACACACAAATTATACAAATTCTCTCAAATGTCTAACAACAATTCATCAGATAACTCGTCAGTATACAACACCCCCCCCCCCAGAAGAACTTTTCCCCGTATTCCCAAACGACAATCATTAGTCCAACAATACACCACCAAATTTGTTTCCGGTTTTCCAGTATGACAACCCACCACCAAACACGCCACCGGAAGTTCTGTTTCCACCTCTAAACACTCCACCACACTACAATCCATCCGCAAACTATCCACCACACAACGAGATGCCACCGGCAAACAATCCACCCCACTACAATCCACCGACACCCTATCCACCACAAAACCAACCACGTCCTTTGTCTGTTGAAGAACTGTTTGCGCAGGATATGCAAGAATTGTTAAGGGTTCAAGCAGAGGCAGAAGAAGAGGAAAGAGCTCGTCAGGAGTACTTACGAGGTAAACAGGCTCGTAGAAACCGTCGTTGTGCATGGCGAGTACAAAATGGATTGCCCCGTGTGCCACTAAGCGAGGACGATTCAAGTGCTTCGAGTAACGAGGGCTGGGTTTCTGATGATTCGTTTAATTGAATCGTAGTTTTATTATCAGTGTCGTATCGTTGTTTAGGGCTTTTAATTTCTGTTTCGTTGTTTGATGTTTTAACTAGGGATTTTAATTTGCGTTTCCATGTTTTAATGTATTTTCGTTTTCATGTTTAATGTATTTTCATTTAAGTATTAATATTAAGTTGTGTGTTTTATTAAATTTTAATGTGTTGCAAATTAAATCTTAGAAATTTAAAACCCACTAATACCAAAAAAACACCCCCAAAACGGTCCTATTTTCTTCCTCCAACTATCATGCTTCGGCGTCTCAACCTTGCTTCCGAATCCCATGATTCCAGCGGCATGGGGTTGGCGGCGGTGTTCACCGCCGGCTTCCCTGCCATGATTCTGGGAGGATTCTTGGGTTGCCAATACCCTAAGGTGCGAACTAAACAATTAACCATCCAAAATGGAATATGCTAAAACCTAAATAATACGAACCATAGATTCCATCTAACTTTAACTACTGCAGAGTCCTCCGAACAATCAAAAGTCAACCCAAAAAAATATATACTTCATGTTTATCAGATCCACCAATTTAAGTTATATACAACCGAATTCTTCTTCGAACAAACCAATTCACTTGTCTAAACAAATATATATGACTAACATATAATATCCAATGTTATTCACGGTTCGCACTCGCGATTCGCACCAATCAGACATGGCTTATATAATGCAACGAATAAACAATACTTATATTCACGGTTTGCTATATAAAACCAATTCTACTGACCCACTAATATTCATCAATCAATCAAAACCTAGGAAGGAAAACAAAGCCAGCCTTAATAAATTGAATTACTAGTAACTCATGTAATGAAGCAAGCAGCAACCGGTGACAACGAACAGGCACGTCAAACGAACATATAATAAATCATATAAAAACCCGAAACAACGAATGGCTCTTGATACCATGTAGAAATCAAAGAGGGAAAATGAACAATATATTGATCAGATTCAGCTAAACTATTACTCCCTCCGTCCCATTTGCATTATGAAAGTGGACACTTAATATGGGACTATGGGACGGAGGGAGTACAATACAGATTAAATAAGAAAGACAAATGAAACCGTAAATACCAAATGGGCCTGAACATGTGGCCCAGGCCTATAAGTTTTATTAGCTAACAATATGATGCTTGTACTTCCGTTTTGCGTCATAATTTGTCACGTTAGTGTGACATACAATGTACAAGACAATTATATGGCGAAAAAACAATTCTCATATACATGGTTGTCAAACTATTCAAATTCAGATAGGGTTTGACTGTTTGAGTTATCAACATATAGTTTTGATGGACCTTTTCAGGTTATTCAAGTCTGGATAAAAATACTTATCAAGCTATCAAACTGAGATTAACTTGCTATCAAATTGAGATTAACTTAGCCTGATACCGTCAGTCGAATATGAGTGATAAAGTTTGGAAGATAGTATAGCGTAAAAATAGATGAAGAACACTTGATGAATACATGACTTAAAGATAATCTAGCTTCCTTTAGTTGAAAGGGGTTTATTCTAACCTGTCATGCAAACATTAATATACATTACTACCGTTGTAATTACATAAAAAAAACAAATACAGGTTATCCGGTTACAACACATTAAAATTCATTCCAAACGTGAATTAGGGATATGAAGTTCAATTTCGGGGACTTTTTCCCAAAGAAGAAGGTGCACTTGGACTAAAAGGTTCTCTTGGAGCGGATCGTGGACTATGCATTGCTCTCAGTTCATTAACCCTGGGACTTTTGAGAGATAATCGTGGACTTTGAATACTTTTGCCATCTCTTGTGGGGGTTGTCGTGGTGCTTGTAATTCTTGAACTACACGTACGCCTAATTTCACCACGGCTTCGCGTAACAACCTCATCTAGCACTTCTCCAACGTCTACATTTGAAGGTCTAGCACCAAACTCTCCATCCTAATTCAACCCAACAAGACAGATAATCAGATGTTTGAATTTTGGTACATTATGTTTAATAAAGGATAGGTTTTTTTGCATAAAGTACTAATGCACTTTTTTATGTGTCCCGTTTGGGTCACTTGGTAACCCGTATCTTAAACAATTTTCTACAATCCTAACATTATATATAACATAACACTTATATAAAAATAATCATTCTTGAAACACGTTTATTAGGGGCTTTTAGCTTCAAAAGACTCATATGTACGTACAAGAAAGATACAATGACCGAAATGGGACAAATGACAAAGACTGGGGTATTACGTGCCACAAATAAACCCTTTGAAAATTTCGTGTAAAATGACCCTATGCGACTAACTTAAACGGATTATTTAGTAAATAGTTAATACTCGAAATAAGATTCACGCACCTGAGGATAATTAAAAGGTATAGCCGGGGCCTCCTCATACTCGGCTGCATCCAAGTCCTGAAGATGCACGCCTTTGAAAAACTTTGGCAAAATGTATTGTCTTACAGGAACCAATAGCATAATCATCAAAGGGAACAAAAGTCCCGCTATTGGAACCCACGTAAGGCCGAAACATATGAGCAAGTATGATGTTTGGAATAATGTAAATTTCGCAATAGTCCCGAATGGCACTGTTTCCACAAACGTAGCATGGTAGTCTTCCAGAACTCTGCAACACCATAATATTTGTATATTAGTAAAATTATTCTCCTATATCAAATGCTAAAAAATATATATATTTTTGCAAAAAACTTACTTGAATCTTCGGCTTGGTGCAGTGAAAAGGAGTAATATTCTTTCCCAAAATTGGTTTCCGGGTAAGCTCTCAATCGCCATGAAAGCAAAGTAACCCCAAAGAACTGATGTCGGGATGAGTTTAAGAAATGGCATAGCAGCAACACATCCTCCAACCATACATGCTTGAAGTAAGTTACTCACACGTTGTTCTTTGACTTCAACGGGTAAAAGGTCATCTATTTCTTTTTCCACATCGAAGATAGTCTCGTTCACAGGTGCATCGATATTCCCCATGCTTGCAGCTAATTGAAGCGTTGATGGTTTCAGTTCCTTCAACCCACGATCTGACGGTACTTGATGCACTAAGGGAGTCTGCATTTGATGATATGCTTCTTGCATGTTTCCATATAATTGACCTAAGCTTGAGTTTGTTCTCATACTTTCTCGTGCTGACTCAACGAGTCGGTTCCTGAGCAACTGCATATTGACATTCAGATTAGTTTGTATTAACTTTTGTTATTCCAGATAAAAACTCTCTGTTCACTTTTTGAAGTCAAGCTAATGAACATGGGGTTACCTGATGTTTGAGAGTAGCAAGACTCTTGGTATGCATAGGAGATTGTGGAATGACACCGTTAGAGGGGGGGATCCCAAGCAAACCGCATAGTAATGTCTGACATGAATACATGATCGTTAGTTATTGTACAACTAGCGCAAAATACAAGTGTTAGAAAGTCAACAAGAATTTTACCAGAAAGCCCAAAAGAAGCAGGTCGTAATGGAAAGAAGGCGGTTTTCTCAAATTAAATTCTTTCTGTTGAGCGAGTTGAGATGCTACACTGTGGTCAAAGTAGTACAAAACTGCGATCATTGTAGCGGGAACGAATGCTCCAAATATGAAGAGAATGGGGACATCTAGCATATCCTGCACATCATTTAGTATTTGTCTTTAATTCAATTTAAGCAGGATAGTAGTGAATTAAGAAAAATAAATAATATCAAAGAAAGATTTACCTTGATAACGGTCCAGTTCTCGTATGCACCAGGAGACCACGGGTTTGGGCTAAAAAGACGTCGTGGGATTCCTGTTGGGACACTTCCAGATGGTGCATAGGACACTGCTGTCCACACAAGGACCATAAGGGGTACCCCGTAATCTGCAATAAGGCTTCTAATCCAACCTGTAGGCACAAAAAAAGATGCATTGGAAGATGGTAGGCTGGAAAAATTAGTCACGGTGGGTGTTTGGTTTAGTGTTTTGCAAGTGATCCATATCATTATAATAACTATCACAACTTTAGACAGCAGAAGCATATCCAAACACTATCTCATGTAGCCCGTTTTGTTACAGTTAATTCTCAAATTCCGCCTATTTCATATCACATATTTTATAAAACAGCGCGAACATTAGAATGCATACCAGAACCATATCTCCATGATCTAGCTTTCCGGCTTTTTCAATCCAGTCAATAAAAGACCAAACGACAAAACAAGGTGCAAACATTCATTGGCGAATCTCCAGGAAGCAATAAAACTCGATTTGACTTCATATTTTGCCCGCTCTGGTATGCGAAACTCCTCTACTAGTCCCTGAAATAATATTTATAACATAATCAAATTCCGTATATATAATTTATGATTATACCAAAACTAAAAACAAAAAATTGTGACTCAGTTATACATTTATATTGCTTGTTGCATAAAAAGTCTAGCATAAGTAGGCCAAAGAGTTCACCAGCAACACGTGTGAACCGATTGATAATGAACATGTCTAGTATCGCTAGCATAAACAGCAAAGCCGCAGTCCAAACATCATACCCTAAGAGTTAAGCAACCAATGAATTAGTTCTAATTTTTTTTTTTTTTTTTTTTTTTTTCTCTCTCTCTCTCTCTCCTTAAGATCTAAACAGCAAGAAATTGATACAGAAGACCCAATCCGAGGGTGTTTGGGATTGTTTATTTAAGTGCTTTTATGCTTATTTTATAAATAAGCAGATTAGCAGTTTAGAGTGTCTTGGTGAAACTGCTTTTCTGCTTACTTTAGTCATAAATAAGCACTATAAACGCCTATACTGATAGCAATATGAAACATATCAAAACTAGATAAAAAGAAACACAGCTCACCATCCGGTCCATGCAAGAAACAGTTTATGACCCAGTTCTGGTCTTTGTTTAGCAAAGTTATACATAAAGGTGTACATGAGTACGGTAGGCTCAGCAACGCCTAGAATCAACAACGGTTGACCTCCAATGATCGAATGTATGATCCCACATATTGCAGTGGAAGCCAATGTTTGAACCGCAGTCAAAGCTCCTTCTGCATGTTCCAAAACAAGCAATTTTAACATCTAATTGCTTCACGTTTCAATCAATGTACAGCTTAGTATTCAAATAAACATGTTGCATACCCGTATTTCGTTCTAGTTGTTCTCCAAATGATATAACCGGGATTGCTGAGGCGAAGAAGATATATGTTGTTGGAGCCAAAATCCTATGGTTATGAAAATAAAATGAGGAATCAGTATGACAGACAATCAAATCAAATTCAATCTGGTAACAGCTTATTGTCATTTACTCATTTCAAATAAAAGTATTTTTTGGCATTTGCTCATTTACTCGCTAGATTATCAATTCATGCTATAGTGAAACTTATTCTTTGATTATTTTCGGGTAGTAATCAGTTTAGAAGTAGCTACAACGAAACATTTGATTTTCTAGAGGTCCAATATACATGTAGATTTTTGAATAATTAACAAAATCACATCTTTCTAATTATCTTATTTTAAGGGCCATATAGTAAGGTGTTGTAAATCATCTACAAGGTGACCTAGTGGTAAAACGGCAAAAGGTCTTAGAAGACCGGGTTCAAACCTCGTCGGGTAAACATCTTGGATGTACAAGGAAGAGTCCGAAAACGGCCATGGAAATATGCTTAGGCCGCGTACACATAGCCAAAAAAACTCTATTTTCAGGAGGTCACTTTACATGTAAACCCTTAAATAAAACATAAAACACTAAAGTGACCACGCCAACCTTCTAAAAACCCAGTTTGAGTCTGGTGGGTTCAAACCGATAATTAGTTGACTAAAAGGTCGGAAAGCGGTTAACCAAAAAAAAAAAAAAAAGGTGCAATGTCACACACCCCTTAAAACATCAATCTAATTCCTAACCAAATCTAAACACCATCTCTTGCTACCATTCGCTCATTAAACTTTTAGAGTGCAAGGTCAAACACCCCTTAAAAAGTAAATCTATAGGATTTAAAAAAGAACACTTTTAAAAACTCAAAGTTATTAAAAAAGATTCACATATAGATAAATAAAAAACTAAATTTATACAAATAAGCAAAATGCATACCGAAAACCAGCTCGTACACCACCAATCCAATCTTGCTTGTAACATGGTAATCTTCCAGCAAGATCATTCTTAATACCTTGAAAAGGTACAAATGTTTCTTCCATCTAAGCACTTTTTCAGGCAGAGCTAAAAATAGAAAGTTCCTTGTAGTAATTTGCTAACAAGATTTATGGGCTACCCATTTTCTTTACTATATAAATCTATATATTACTTAGACATAGACATCTTTAAAAACATTAATGGGTATGTAAGAAAATGTGAATCTATATATACTACTTAGACATCTTTGGAAAATATTTGAGGGTATGTAAGAAAATGTGAATCTGAGTGGTGCAATGTGTTAGAATGAAGCAAGTATATAAAGGGTGTGAAGTGATATATAAATAAAAAAAAGTGTGACACATAAAGTAGTAGATGTAGAAATGGTGGTCAAAAGATGGGGTGAGATCGAAAAGAACATCCACTGTATTTAACAGGTATGAAGTTGTAAACACATTGCAGTTTAAAGATTTGGAAAAATACAGACTGACAGTCTACAATGCTAGCTGGCTTAAACTATTTATTAATGGTTTATTATTATTGTTGTTGGGAGGAAGAGGCCTACATTTGTACATTGCACTTGGATCCTTTAACATCAACCAACTTGCTATTTGTATCTTTTTACACTTTTTTCTCCATTTTTTGTGTAGAGGAATGATGGGGAAAGAAATAGACAGATTGTTAAAAATTTGTCAGTTTTTTTGAGTTGTAAGAAAGAATGGAGGAAAGTGATTTAAAAAATATATTATTTGACAATTATGTCTTTGATCGTGTATTTAATTGAGGCTTTAAGGGGGTGTTTCTTTTTTCCTTTAGCTAAGGGAATAGGTTCATATGGGTCCACACAAGTATTTAATAATATTTCTTTTTTGTGTGTAACCCACTTATTTCCACTAATACTATATCTACGAGGCATAAAATGTTTTCCTCTCTCCATTAAGACACACTAAGAGTCATGGGTCCCATATGAACCCCACCCATCTCTTAGCTAACAAAAAAAAATAAACACCCCCTAAGTTAAATTAAATAAGGGTAATTTAGTCATGACAAATGTTTTAATTTTGTTCCATTCACGTTTATACTGAAAATGGGATGAAAATTTTGGCATAAAAATTAACCACTTTACTTCCCTTTTTGACCTTTTACTTTCACTTTCTTTCTTAAAAAAACTTAAGAACATACAATTATTTTTGTTTTATTCACTTGCTTTCACTTTCCACCCATTTTCTTCACTTGAGAACACAGTGTAAGGTCTACAAAAAAATTATATTGAAATACATAACAAACTATGCTAACTATCACCAAATGATCTAGTTTTAAGGCACATAACTTCCTTACAAAATATCTGAGGTTGAAACCTCAATAAGTACACATTTAAGGATGATCAGGGAAATAGTCAAAAATAGATGTTTTGGTTTTGAGTTCATAGTTTCTGCTTTGCCTTAGTCTTAGGCCCCATGCGTTGCTTTGTTTTGCTTTTAGGTTGTTGTAGATGTTTTTGGTTTTTAGTTCATAGTTTCTGCTTTACCTTAATTTTAGGCCCCGTACGTTGCTCTGTTTTGCTCCTTTAGGTTTGCCTGCTTACTTGGTGCTTTTGGCTTTTTGTTTTCGTTTTGGACCTTGCTTGGTTCTCCCAAGATTGTGCTTTTGTTTGTGCCCTTTGCATGTGCCTTTATGCGGTTTCCTTGTTTGCTTCCCCGTTTTGTTTGCTTGTATTGCCTTTTTTTTTTACTTGCTTTTGCATGTTGCTTACTGTTTTTCTTTGTTCTCACTGCTCTCTCTCCCTTTCTTTTCACCCGCACACCTGTAATTGCCGGAGGTCTCGTTGGAAGCAGTCTCTTTACACCCGGGTTTATCCTGGGGTAGGGGTAGGATCTGTCTACATTATACCTCCCCTATACCCTGCTCCGGCAGGATTGGGTATGTTGTTGGTCAAGGCCTAATTCACGTACATCCAAGTCAAAGATTCGTCCCTCATCAATAAACTGAACATGAAAAACCTTATGCGTTTACATAACGTACAATGCTTGAGTTTATATGGTTCTGACTTGATTTATAATTATGTTTTTCAAGTTTTATGTTATACTCCCTCCGTCTCAATTTATTTATACAGTTTTGACTTTTTGAAGTATTTCCTTTTCAATATTGACTTTAACTATTTTATTTTATGTTATATAAGACTTGACGCAAAATATATGAACGAATTGGGTTTTAAATGTATTTTTATTATTATAATTTTTATCAAATATTATGTAAAAAAAAAAGTTTAAAATTGGACAAATAAATTAAAAGGGAAAGAGTTTGTATGTATAGTACACAACTATATATGATTTCATGATAATTCGAGCTTACAACGGCTCGAAAGGAGCTACTATTTTGTTTTTAGCACTTTGTCGAGTTGATTGAATATGTAGGTGCATTACATATGATTTTGTGTTGAATCCGAGTTTGCATATGAATCCGAGTTTTCGTTGATCTCCAATTTTCTCAAACCTAAATTACAAAAGTACCGAACTATCAACTCGAGTTCGAGCGTTAGCAAAGGGGATGCAATGCGTGACAAAATGGTGAACTAGCGACTTCTTATTGTCAAGCATAAGATAAGATAAGAGATCTAGTCATTATAAATAGGGCAAATTATTTAAAAAAAGTATTATACTTGCCACTGTTTCATCTTTTGGGTAGCGAACTAATTTTTTTCATTTTGAGAGTAATTTTCTTTCAAATTCATCATCTTTAGGGTATTTTGCGAAATTTTTGGACATTTTTGCCCCTCTTAGCTAATACAATTTTTTTTTCCCAAAGGGCAAAAATGTCACATATTACCCTAAAGATGATGAATTTGAAAGAAAATAACCCTCAAAATGAAAAAAAAAATAGTTCGCTACCCAGAAGATGAAACAGTGGCAAGTATAATATTTTTTTTTTATAATTTGCCCTTATAAATAAGTCTAGGTCGCAAAGGTGTTATACCTTCTATTTTTAGCAATAGTAATAAGTGTTTACATTGCTATTCTGATATGTTTCAAAACAATAGTTAGTGAGATTTTTTAGCAATAGTAATAAGTGTTTACATTGCTATTCTGATATGTTTCAAAACAATAGTCAGTGAGATTTTTTAAAACTTTGTTCATATTATAAGTTCACACTTATTATGGGACTTAGTGATTACGGTGATATCATTTTAATGTTTTCCAAGCTACTTGTGGAATATATTAGGCTTTCAATGCACATATACTTCCATATTCCCAATAGGATTATGTTAATACAAATATCGCCTAAAAACGTTATTTATATTTTAACGATCTTTGCTAAGTTTTGTTAATGACAAAGTACAAACTTTAGCTTGTAATAAAACATCACTTTAGTTTTTAAGTCTTATATAACTAGAGTTTGCATTTCTATTTAAACATAAACTTGGTTTTATTTCTTTAAATGGAAACTTTAATGATATGCATTCATGAATATGTTTTGTGTTTAACTTGACAAGAATCAATGCATGTAGTCTAGCTAAGTTAATGTGACTTATGTATTGTCACATCAAGTATTGAAGTCTTGCATGTGCTATGTGTTAACATGTAGTCTAGCTTTGAAATTGAAATGATGTGACTTAGTCTTTTAATAAGAGTTGTCACATCAAGCATTCAAGTATGCCATGTGCTATGTGTAGTCTTGTTTACACCTCTTTGGAGAGTAGCACTAAATGTCAATCTTGCTTTGCACACTTGGTATAGTACTTGTTAGCATTTACTTGCTATGTCATCACTAAATGTTCTACTTGTATTGTCACAAACATGCTCATAACTAGCTATGTGTCTTATGCAATTTAAGTGAAGATTGATGTGTTGACTTGCCATGAGCTTTAAGTTAAGTTTTAAGTAAGCATTGTAGGATTAATGTGACATTGTAGTGCATTAGAGTCTTGCATGATTTAATGTGTTGTGTCACATCAATGTAGTAAAAGTTCATGCAATATTCATTAGTTACATTGTGGTGTAATGAGTCTTGCCATCATATTGAAATATTTGTGTCATGTCACATCTTATTAGATGAACATGGGTTTATTGCATTTGTGTGTTTTGACCTTCTTTGCATTTACACTTTGCATGAAGAAATTCTTCATGAAGTCAATGTATGCCAAATGTGATGTGACTTGACATAGTTTTGTAGGGATTTACTTTGTGTGCAAGGTTGGACTTCATCAGACCTTGGCGAACCTCGGAGTATAAACGGGCGGAACCCTTGTGAAGGTTCCGCCGATCGCCAGAGCTGACAGGCTGTATATATTAATAAATACAAGTCAACTGCAAGAAAATCTTATCACTTTGAGCCAAATAATCCAAATATCCTCTCAACTAACCCAGGAATCATTTGACTTGTGTGGATTATCTTTATGTACAAAGAGAGTCCACAAGATCAATGAGAAGTTACAATTTCAACAAGAGTTGCAAGACTTGTAAACTTCGTCTAGGTATATAGCTTTGTAGTTTATACTTCATATGTATTGTTCAAGTGATCGGGTTAGATTTTAGCCTCAAAATACGTAGTGTAATGGGAGTTCTTGTACCTTGTAGAAAGAACTAACGGGAGTGGTTGTACCCTTGGTAAAGAACTCGACATCTAGCCTTGGTCTCGGTAAAAGGAATTAGGCGACGTTAGGTGTGGTTCTACCTTGAACTAGAACTCGTATTTAGCTAGTACCGGATAAAGTGTAAGAGACGT
>LBNU01019287.1:5200-45102 GCA_014162995.1 Artemisia annua
AATAAGTGATTCAATCCACTAAACCACCAAATTAGCTTATGATATGATGCAATATACTGATATAAGCACAGAAACACAGTCATCAACAACAAATCTCATGTATATCAAATACTTGCAATAATTGCAGTAATGAAAAAGTTTTGAGCAGAAATGATGAAACAAACACATAAAGAACTATAACTACTCTAATAAGCTCAATTATGCTTCAATTAAGCTAGAAAAACATAGATAAGCTAATTACAACATATCTAAACTACTTATGCTATAAAATGCAATTTAAGGCTAAAAATAGAAAAGTTAAGCTCACTTTGGACCTCAGCTGAACAGAGGTTCCTTATAGGCAGCTACAAGCTCCAGCTTATTCAAAGAATAAGCTGGTAAGAGTCCATCTTGCCCCTCCATTGCAGGCAACTTCCTTAGCTTTCCACATTTTCAATGCATAGTTATATATTTTTGATATTTGAACTGATTTAATGAATAAATGAACTCATAAAAGCTATAATAGCTAAAATGAGCTTATACGAATTAGAAATAGCTTGTTGTAAGCTGAGGTTAAGTAAACTAAATCATATTTTTGTATTTTTTTGATATTTTTCTTATTTTTTTGGTTTTATAAACTAAGAATAGAAATGATGTAAGTACTTGTTGAAAAGCTTAAACAAGCTTATGAAAAGCTTAATTAAATAGAATACAAGCTTATGAAAACATTTATAAAACTAATTAAGATATGAGGTAAATAAAGGAACAAGAATTTAAAAGTAAGTAAACTAAACTTTTATTAACAGAACTTGAAATTACACTAATTAAAAGCTGAGATTAAAAAATAAAAAAGCTTAAAAAACAGTTTGACAGCATAACGTTACACTAAATCTACACACTAAAATGAGGAGGTGAGGGTCTTTATTTATAGCTGAGGTGAGAGGGTGGATAAGGGTCTCTCAGAATCGTCTAGAAGCTTCAATCGTATCCCCTGATTCTTTTCTCACTCAGAAGTAGTAATCACAGCCCTAGGATCAAATCCGTGATGTGGTAGAACCAATAGGAGAGCTTTATTTGTCCAAGCTGGCAATCCTTGCCACAATCCGTTCATGTCATCTTCAAAGATGCTAGTACTATGCTGAGAAGAAGGGTACGGAGGGTATTTCAGGGGTGGGAGGTGGAAGATAAACAGTGTACGCGGGGTTCTATTTGGTATTTTATTATTATTGTTTAAAATTTGGTTGACCGGGTTATTGATGTTGACATGGGTTGGATTTTTAGGTTAAAAGGAATGGTTAAGGGGTTGGGCCAGGTGGGATAATGGAATTGGATTGGGCTTATATTAGGACCAGGTGTAGTTTTAGTTTATATAGGATTTAGGATTTGAAAGTTTACAAGGACCTTTGTTGTAATTTTAGAAACTCCAAGGGTGAAAGCTGCCACTCTTCAAAAATATATATTCCAAGGGCTTCAAAAGACAATCTTGAATACTTGAAGGGCTTACTTTGTCATTTCTTCAAATAATATCATTAAGGGACCAAACTTGATAATTCATGAAACTTGGAGGATGATGAGTGCTCAAACACTCATCATTTTTGGTCAAATCTGAAACGCAAAACATCTGAAAACATGCAAAAATGCATCAAAATGATGAAAATACCCAAGGATCGTGTTTTATGTGTCTCAAATGCAAAATGTTTAAAAACAATTGAAAAATGAGCAAAGTTTGCAGATTTGGCAGTTTTAGTCCCCCAACTTTCAAAGATTGGCAAAAATAGTCCCTGGAGTTTTAAAATGTGGAGTTTTATCATTCAAGGTCCCTGAAATATTTTAAGTTGTCAAAATTGGCCCTTGAATGATTCTTTGGGCAAATTACAGAAAAGGTCCCTGAACTTTGAAAATTGTCAAAAATGGTCCTTGGAAATTTAAAAGTGGAAAAATGAAAATTGTGGTCCTTGTGATTTTGGAAATTGGCAAGTTTGGTCCTTGTAATATCTTTGGAGGACTTACATTTTCAGTCCTTGATCTTTTGGGAAATTACAACATTGGTCCTTGTGATACAATCTAAACCAAACGGACCCTTTATTAAAACAAAACCAAATCCAATCCTAAACACTATCCAACCCAAGCCCTTTTCCACTCCTTGGCCCATTCCCATCTCAGGCCCAATTCCCCTTTTCATAAAAAAAATCCTCCACCCCGTTTATTACTCCCTCCCTCGCTTAAATAAATCTCCCCCCTCCACTTGCATACCTGCTACTGCCAAGCTCCTCACCTCCACCTCAGCTTCACCATATCATGTTCCCTTTGTCTCCATATACTCCAAGAAGCATTAATTGACCCTAAATCTCTCCAAGTTACCAGAGAAGCTGTTGAAGACTTTTTGGCGCCAAAAGTACTTTCAAAGGCTAGGATTAATTTGGCACATCCAATGGCTGAGAATTGTGGTGGGAAGTACTGAGGAGAGGTCACAAACCCTAGAGGTTCACTACAAGAAGAAAGAGAAGCAAGGAAGAAGTGTGTGTAGTCCTTAGTTAAAATTCTAGTGTCGTTTATAGTTAATTATCTATTTCAAGTGTAATTTTCAGTTCTAAAGCATTGTACTCAGTGTTTTTAGTAATATATAACTTCTATTTAAGCTCAATTCAAAGTGTACTTTGGAATTTCAGTTTATGCCATTTTTGAGTGAAAATCTCAAGTTAATCTCAATGTTGTTTAAAGTTGTTATTAAATGTTCCTTAAGCTCAAAATGACTCACTTATAAGCTTTCTAAAGATTATTAAGCATAGAAATCAGTTTAAGGCCATATACTAAAAAATACTCAAAAATACAAATAAATAAGTGAAAAATAAAAAATCAGTGAACAAGAAGGAAGAATGCATGGAGCACTGTGAATTGTGGATGGCAGTGGGTTAGTGCTTCTTGGGAAGCTTTAGGTTATGATTTGAGGTCTTGGTTACTTGGTTCTGTGCTTGAAAGCTTGTAAGCCTTTTCTAATTTATTGCATATTACTGTAGCTAAGCTTAATCTTTGCTTATATCTATGTTTTTATGTTTATTTAGTGTAAGGATGTGATATTAGTGCTTAATAATACTTATTTGTGCATTAGTTTGCTTGGTTGCTTAAAACTGCTCTTAACTGCCACATAGTAGCATAAATGGTTTCAGTGGTGTTTTGCTTTGTTCATTAGTGTTTTTTTGCTTAATTCAGATTATCATATCATTGTATGTCCCTTGGAATCAGTTCTTTGGTCTAAATCATGCAGTCACTTTGAAAACCTCAAAATCAGTGAAAATAAGGGGTGTTTGGTAAAGCTTTTATCCTGTGTTTAACTTGTTAGTATAGGATAATTTTAGTTCTAGTAGTTCACAATAGGTTAATGTAGGGTAGCTAAGTGATAAATACCAATAGTCATTTACACAAAAGTCAAAATCATTTGTAATCTCAAGTTTCATGCTCACTGTCAAGCTTTTTAGTTCTAAATCTCATCAAATGGTTACATAAGTTGTTTAAGTAGCTTGAATCAGTCACTAAGTAGCTTAATTTATCATATTCAGTAACTTAAGATCAATCAAAGTTCATCTTGTTCAACTTTTCAGTGTAATTCAAAAAGTCAAAATCTCATAAGAAAATTTTTTGAATAAACTTTAGAATTTCATCTTGAGCTTAATATGAGGAGTTGAGTGTTGTGCTTTTGGATTCCTAACATTTGGTTGCTTGGTGTGCTTTAGTATTTTTCTAAATTTTTGGTGAGCTTGTTCAAGTGCTTATTGAGTGGCTTAAACTTGCCTGTTTTTCAAAAAGGTGCCCTGTGCACAGATTTTTGGCCAAGTTCATTAGCTTGCATCAATTTTATTATTTGACTTTAGCTTGTGTAGTTTGTTGATTTGTGAAGTCACCTAGGTTAATTTGATAGTTGCATAATTAGTTTTTGCTTATTTGCTTAATAGAACTGCTTAATGTGCTTGTCTTAGTTGCCTTTGGTCACTGCATATGCTGAGTGATCTCTGTGTTCTTTGAGCATTTGAATTCATGATTCTATGTTAAGATTGTTGTTGTATTGCTAGTTTTAGCTTGCTTGTGTCATTTTGAGTTTGTGTAACCTTGGTTTCTACTTATTTGCTTTTGAGAGCTTATTGCTTATTTCACAAATCTCACTTGAATTCACAAGTCCTTAACTGTTGGCATTTCATTTCTGCATAAGCTTGAGTGAATTGCTAAATTCAGTTTGTTTGAGTTAAATTGAGATCACACAAGTTTATAATCCTAGTTTCTTTACTCTGAGCTTGTTGAAACAAACTTTTGGCTTGTGCCCATACTGAACCAAACCACTGAGTCAGTGGGTACCAAGCTCACTTCACAAGCTTCTCCATTGTTCATTAATCAAGCTTCAACTGAGCTTGTGGACTTTTTGGAAAGCCCACAAGGTGAACTTTCTATTTCCAGTCTCATTTTGGCTTTTAGCTTATTGGAATAGCTTGGAATCAAGCCTGCACATAGCCATAAATCTGTGTGGTTCTGTGAGTCCTTGGGATTGCTTATTCTTGTTTTTGGCCTATCCAGTGATCTTTGGTTGTTGTATTAGCTTGTTTTGTTTGTATTTCATTAGGTTGTAACTTGCTTTGCTTCTGTTTTTCATTGTATAAGCTTTTTATTAGCTTTTGCTTAATCAAAAAATCTTAAAAAAGCTCACTGTCAATAACATAAGCTTGCAATAAGCTCATCTTTGAGTTCCAAAATTATTGTTTTCACAAAAGTTGTTTGTTTTTAGTGTATAATTAAGTTTCAAAAAGAAAAATCCAAAAATCATCACTTTTAATTTTAGTGATAGCTTCTATTTAATAGAATTTATCTTTTTAATTTATTTTCTATTTTTTTTATTTTATACTTAGTAGTTTTTATATTTTTCCTAGGTTTCTGTTAGTCTTAAGTATTTTTAGAAAAATTTTCATAATTTTATCTTTTCATTTGGTAATTTTAGTAATTAAAANCTTTGACCATTTGCTTCCCCGGCTCTGGCTTTTGACACTTTTCCATTTCTTGTGCTCGTTTTTTCATTTTCTCATGATTTTTGTTCGTTTTTCATAAAACCATACCTGCACAATCAAAAACACAAAAACACATATATTTGGCAATTATTGATTAGTTTTTGGTCTTATTGGTCGGGTTTTTGGTCAAATAAAGGTATGTAAAATAGCGCATACCAATTAACCCAAATCTAACTCCCTTAGGAGCGTTAGAGTCGCCCAACCCACTTTGTATGATGCAAATGTTATGCTTAAACCCGGTCATGCCCCTCATGATGTGTCATCTTTTGAAGAGAGTAATGAGATTGAAGTAATAAATAGAGAGAAATTAGCTGAAAAAAATGAAGGATCCCAAGTGCATTAAAAAACGTGTCATAATCAAACCCCATGATTATTATAAGGAGAACATGTTATTTGTTTTTGCACCTCAAACTAAGCTGACCCCAGAGCAAATATTTTGGTCTTTAGATATTGAAAAAATGAAAGCCGAAGAACTTAAGGCCAAAACTCCAAGAAAGATAGCTACACCAATGGTGTACCCACCCAATACTCCTACGCACTTAGTTCAGCTAACACTCCCCACACAATGTAAAACTCTTAGTATCTATGTTCTTTGTCAAATGTTTGCCGATTTTGATAAAATACGTAAGAAGAGAATTACACTAACGGGAATTACTGAAGGGGAAGGGGGATTTGAACAAACAAAAGAGTGCTACTTAACTGAGGTCATTCCATTTTTTAAACTTCTTAAAGAACACTTTGAGGGCATGCAAAAAACCCTTGAAACTGAATTGAAAGAGATGAAAGAAATGTTTAAAAATGTGGAAAATGAGGGAAAACAAATTGCAATTGATCTTAAATGCTGTGAAATTGAAAGAAAAAATGTCCTCATCACAAATGAGAATTTGATAGCTAGATGTATTGCACATGATGTATTTTATAATGCTACTAATTCTGCATTAACTGCTTGTCAATTTCATGAAATGCCTATTGCATTGAATGTTTTCCAGGATCGTGTTGTTGAGCTTGAGGGAGAGAATTTAAAATTGCATGAGAAAATTCAAAACGATGACCCATGATAACATGGTCAGGCATTTTTCAAAACTAGAGGCTGATAACCTTAACTTGCAATTAAAGTATCAACATTTAGAAGAAAGAATTAAAATCTCAAATGCCAAGACATCTTCAGATGCTCCTGAATTTGTTGCATATTTTGAATTAGCCAAACGTGATAAAAAAATTCAAGCTCACACTAACACGATTCAAAAACTGAGGGCCCAAATTGCCCAATTAAAGTCACACAAGAGCGATGTGATTGGCACCCAAAACCCACAGTCTCTAGATTCCCAGAATTTTCACTTTCAAGACATCATCAACAAACTGCAATATGAAAATGATTGTTTTCAAGCTGAAAATTCAAATGTTAAAATGCTTTACAAAGAGTTATATGACTCAATTAAGGTCACACGTGATGAACATAATGAGAAGATAACATCTTTGATGAAAGAAATTGAGAATCTAAAGACTCAGGTGAAAGGGAAAATGCCAAATATTACTTGTGATAATGTTGTTCCAAAGGTTTCTGCTTGTAAGAAGTATGCAATTGATGCTGTGAATATTCTGCCTCCCCTTAGGAACAATAGGTCAGCTCATCATGATTATCTCAAACATCTTAAGGATAGTCTTGACATTCTTCGTGAGATTGTAGAAGAGGATAGGATAGAGAAACCACTTGATAGTGTAGTTGTAAAGGCCTGCTTCCTCACTAAACTATCTCAGGAACTCTTAGAATACATCATTGGCACATGTCCTAAGACTGGCAACAAACGAGATAGGTTTATTGCATCATCCTCAATGACTAAGAACAAGCATGTAACCTTTGAGGCACCCTTGGAAACTTTAGATCCCAACACATCAAAACATGTTCAGCAACTGGAAGTGAAAAAGACTAAGATTCCCATCAGTCCTTCTATAGGAGTTTACGGTAACACTAAAGCTAGCGAGTCAAAACCTAGGAGAAATATAATGAATTATAAGACTTCACCAGCTAAAAGTGTTCCCAAGAAGAAAGTAGAAGACCACATGAAGAACAATAAGTCTGATTTGATCAAAATGAATCATAATTCGAATCCTAGTTCACTTTTCAAAACATGTAATGAATGTTTAATTTCGAGTAATCATGATAAATGTGTTGAGAAATTTCTGAAGTCATCCAACAAACCCCCAGTTAAGAAAGTTTGGAGAGCAAAACAAAGAAAGCAAATTTGGAAAACAACAGGAAAACTGTTTACTAATGTTGGTTATCAATGGAAGCCCACTGGAAGGAAATTCACTTTAGGAGAACAATGCCCTTTAACTAGGATAACTAACTCTAAAGTAGTGCCTATTAAGGAATGGAAGCCAACTGGTAGAACTTTCCCTTTAGAGACCCAACGTCCTTTAACTAGGCCCATTGCATCTACTAGTGAAATTTCCACCATTGAAATGAATGCACCTAAGGTCTCAGTTGCTCCAGAATTTGTCTGCACTAACCAACTGGAACCCAACTTAAATTGGGGATCCGGCACTCCAAATTCTCTTGTTTCGTCTGTTTTCAAATGTAGGTCGTACAGATTGTCCTTTGACATTTGGACTCAAGCTGCTCATAACATATGACCGGGGATTGCTCACGGCTCATAACATATGACCGGGGAACGACCATTTTGAGGCAATTATGGGTTTTGGAAATTATGTCTTTGGTAGCTTGTGTAATTTCCATGGTATACTACGCTGAAGGACTTGGTCACAATTTGTTCTCTGTTGGTCAATTTTGTGATTCCGATCTCGAAGTGGCTTTCAGAAAACACACTTGCTTCGTCAGAGAATTAGATGGTGTTGATCTTCTTAAAGGCAATAGTGGCACTAACTGGTACATCATCTATATTGAAGACATGATGCAGTCCTCTCCTATTTACTTACTGTATAAGGCCTCAAAGAACAAATCGTGGCTATGGAACCGACGCTTAAATAACTTGAACTGTGGTACAATCAATGATCTTGCTCGCAAAGATTTTGTACGAGGTCTACCCAGATTAAAGTTCGAAAAAGATCATCTTTGTTCGCCTTGTCAACTGGGGAAAAGCAAGAAGAATACTCACAAACCCATAACTGTCAACACCATCATGGAAGTTCTTCACGCCCTTCACATGGATCTATGCGGACCAATGAGAGTGCAAAGTATAAATGGGAAGAAGTATGTTCTTATTGTGGTCGACGACTACTCTCGGTTTACATGGGTGAAGTTTTTGAGAACCAAGGATTTGACTCCAGAGGTTATCATCAAACTTATCAAACAATTACAAGTTAATCTCATCAAAACTGTCAGAATCATCCGCACAGACAATGGAACTGAGTTTGATACCAAATAACTCATTCAATCTTATGAAAGTATCGGCATCTGTCACCAGAAAAGTGTTCCACGCACTCCTCAGCAGAACTGTGTTATTAAAATACGAAATCGTACTCTTGTGGAAGCTGCAAGAACCATGCTGATATTCTCAAAGGCTTCGATATTTCTTTAGGCGATAGCCATTGGTACTGCTTGTTGCACGCAAAACCGAACCCTGACACACACTCTACACAACAAAAACTCCATATGAGCTGATACATAACAAGAAACCTGATTACTCCTTTTCTACGTGTATTTGGTGGTCTATGCTAGCCTACAAATGACAGTCAAGATCTAGGAAAGTTAAAAGCTAAAGCTGATATTGTATTCTTCGTTGGTTATGTTCCAGATCGTAAGGGATGCAAATCTACAACAAACAAGCCCAACAAATCATGGAAACCATTCGCGTAACATTCAATGAGCTGACTGAGCAAACGGCTCCTGTACACATCAGTTCAGGACCCGCGTCTAAACTTTTGTCTCCTGGACCAATTAGTTCAGGCCTTGTACAGTATCCCACTCCTGTAGTCCCTTTTGTGCCCCTTACCGGTAAGGATTTGGAGATCTTGTTTGATCCAATGGTTGATGAATATTTTGAGCCGCCAAGTATTGATACAATGGTACCGCCAGCTGCCGTAGCTCATGCTCCAAACGATTCAAATGATCCATCTGTTTCTATTTCAATTGCTCAAGATGCTTCATCAGCAAGTCATTCACCATCATCATCATACATTCAATCTCCTTCCGTACATCAAGGCACTGCAGTTGATAAATCTTTTGAAGTGAATCCTTTTGCTCCTACTGATGATGCTCCATTCAAAAATATATTTGCTCCTGAATCTTCTACAGAGACATCTACTTCAGGAGATTTTAACACGGCTACATCAATTCCCTACCCTTAAGCACATGAACATCTCAGAAAATAGACCAACGATCACCCTATTGACAACATCATTGGGAATCCTTCTCGACCTGTATCCACACGAAAGCAACTTACCACCGATACCTTGTGGTGCTTCTTTAATTCTGTACTAGCCAAAGCCGATCCCAAAGATTGCAAAGATGCATTGTATAAAGACTGCTGGTTCACCGCAATGCAAGAAGAAATTCATGAGTTCGATCGACTTGAAGTATGGGAATTAGTGCCTCCTCCAGATTGTGCAATGATTATTGCTCTTAAGTAGATCTTCAAGGTGAAGCTTGATGAGCATGGTGATGTTCTGAAAAACAAGGCACGGCTTGTGCCTAAGGGATATCATCAAGAAGAGGGCATAGACTTTAAAGAATCATTCGCACCAGTTGCTCGAATTGAAGCCATAAGAATCTTTCTCGCCAATGCTGCAAGTCAGAACATGACGGTCTATTAAATGGATGTGAAAAGTGCATTTCTAAACAGCGAGCTGAATAAAGTTGTTTATGTCAGTCACCCTGAAGGATTTGTGGATCATGATCGTCCTACCCATGTCTACCATCTGAAAAAGGCTCTCTATGGCCTAAAGCAGGCACCTAGGGCATGGTACGATACACTGTCAAAGTTTCTCCTGGAAAACGGATTCTCCAAAGGTGTGGTGGAACAAGTTGAGAAAGGTGTGGTGGAACTTTACTTTGTGAGGACTGAGTACAGTTGACAGATATCTTTACTATGGCACTTCCGAGAGAACGATTTCAATTTATTCTCCCGCGACTTGGTATGAAGTGTCTTACACCAGAAACACTCAAAGCCCTTCAGGAAGATAATGAGGAGTAATGGCTTCGCCTCACATATCCTTTGTACATAGTTTAAATCAAAAAGAAAATAGAAAAATATAAAACCATCAAAAACCATAAAAATTTGCAAAACATAAAAACTCCAAAAATATTCTTCTCAGGACATGTCTCTCGTGTAATCAATATTATGTACGTTTCTAGAAATGTCATTCAATAATGGCACGGATTCATACATATGCTTGAGCGAGAGTTGTTCTATTTTTTTAATAATGTTTTTTTAAAACATGTCGTTCTTTAAAACTTCTTTCTAAATGGATTGCTATTACTTCAGATAGCAACCCGGGTTTCAAAATGAGGAAAACACATCGCCAAAAAGATGGTTGTTCCTATCAACGGGTGATGCTCACATGGGCATGGATTACTTTACATCCGTGCACCTTTGATCTAATGTACGTTTTAGTGCATTATTTCTTGATTAAGAAGAGAAATCTTCTTTTACCAAAACAAATATTTTTCCATCTATGATTCTTCAGAAAAATATTTTGTGTTTAAAATGGTGGTTTAAAACAATATTTGGAAATCAAACGGGCTTAGATTTTTCGTAAAATTTACCACTCAATCTATGACAAAAAGTTTAATTTTTTTACTAAATTTTTATATAAAGAATGGGTAATAGATTGAGGGGGAGAGTGATTTCAAATTTTATCTTAGATCATTAAATGTCTTTCTTTGATCGGTTCAAGCAATGAATAAAAATGTGGTGTTATGTGTCATTATATGAATTTTTCATGAGTTTCTCGTTAAACACCAAATCATTTATAAACTCATCATATCTGACACTAACATTCTCCCTCATTGATTGAGGGGGAGCATCGAAATGTTCCATCATCAGAATATATTAAAATCAGACCACATTTCCTCCCAAATTTTCTGACTTATTTAAATCAATTGAGATCAGAAATCTCAAAAGGTTTAAAATTTTTGATCGGGGGAGAAAATGTGATTTAAATATGAAATCTGATAAACTAATGTGATCTTTTGAACTCCCAGTGTAGGCTCCCTCATATGTACTAAACTCTTTCATATATCGATGCACATATTGAGGGGGAGCGAATGATTCATGATGGCTATTGTGGAAGAATACCAAAGACCGACCATTTTATTTAATGCAATGGAGTTATAAGGATGGTAAGGTTATTAGTTCCCATGATCCAACCAGAACCGGAGGGATCTTCCCAAGGACAATCCTCTAGTTAGAATAGACGTCCTTAGGAATGATTAAAAAAGGAGAAAAGTGAGATAAGGGAAGAGTGCCGACTGAGATAGAGCTAGGACTGGAACAAACCCAACAAGGTTCTAGTAATGAAGTCTCGGTAAGCGCTGAAGGGGTTGAAGAATTAAAAAGAAATGATATGAGAAAGGGTAAAAAGAAATAGCCCTCCACATATTCAACCTTAGGGCAGAAACCGGGTTCAACTCACATGCTACTGGTGGTTACCAAGGTAACACCGGTATTGAAGACAAGACGTCATGGACCCAGTGATGTACTACACCAAAATTCCTAGCCACTCAAGTTATCTTAAAAGAACTTGTTTCATTCTCACGGGAAACCCTGCATAATCTATCAACCTCTCATTACGAGCCATGTTGATATTGAAACAGGAGACACCTCTCCAGTCTCCGGTTGCGAAATCAAAACGCACTATTGAGTCTAGAGCCAAGAGATCATCCATAAATCTCACTAGGACACACTTCCAATATGCTTACTGTTTCATATACAGTGGAAAGTAAGAAAATATATTAAGAGTCCTACGATTTATCCTTGTGGTATTGCCAGAACATCCGAGTGATACGTAAGTATTCACAATGAAGATGGAAATCCTTCTAGAGCGAACATCAAACAAGTTCTTTGTAGGTGACATGTGAAATCCTTCATGGATCAAACTTGTGACAACTGGAAAGCAACGATGGGGCGATTCACATTCAAATCAAACTTGTTCCAGGATATGAATTGACGGATACTTTTGGAAAATCTTCGATGTGCTCAACAATTGTTTTCGAGCATATTGACTGCGGATAACTTTTCAAACAAAAGTTTTTGTAACAAAAATTGATATTTCACTTAAAACCTTCGGCGTATCGCAAAAAACTCGTTATCTAGCGATACGCGACTGTCTGTCAAAATCAATTTCTTTTTCTCATTAATCAGTGAATTTTAATTCACTGGTTCACTCACTCCGTGTTGTCTACTTTGAGATGCTCCGGTTTGAGAATGGCTAGTACAGCTGCGAAACCCTATCAAGGAAATTCTTTGGAATTCTACCTGTTCACAGGCAGTATTTATACTGATCAACGGGGAACCATGGTTCTTGCAACCCTATTCAACGAAGTGAACAAAGACACCTTCGTTTGTTTATTGCTAACTGTTGTTTACAGGAACTCCCGACGGTTGCAGCTAATGGCAAATAAGTCGTCAATTCCTAACCCCATGCTCACAATTCACGTTTACAACTCATTATCAATGAAGATCATGAAAGATGAGAGACTTACAACAATGCTTCCGCAACTCTGATGCAAAGTCTCCTGATCCAATAAAGTGTGAGCATGCCGGTCCTTTAGTCACAACATTGCATGAAGGCGTTACTGCAAAGGATGAACTTAGAGATTTACGGTGGCTGATGATCTCAAAGAATGCTCAAAGATCACATACGTCAACGGGACATTACTCACAAAGATCATCGCTTGAAGAACAAAGATCAAAGAACTGGAAGAATCAAAGTCTACGAGCTACGTAGTTTACTTCAACGAATAAAATGCTAGAATTCAATTTATAATTTCCGGGGTGACCTCCCTTAGGGGGNTTCTACGTTTCAATGTATGATATTTATATTGTTTTTATGAAACATTGAAAATTCATTCCGAATTTGGTGGTTAGCTTTGCGTGGTTTTGTTGCTGTTAATTATATGATGATGATTTTGGATATTGTTGATCATGATTTTGAAGATGAATTTGTTGTTGATTATGGTAATAAAAGATGAAGGATTTTTATGAAAATAAAAAAATAATAATTCTAAGTGAAAAAATAAGGGATGTTGAAGAGAGTTGGTGTTTGGATGTGGATATAGCATTGTAGTGTTGAAAGAGCGTTTGGATAAGGGGAATAACGGACCTACTATACTTAATAAACGCTACATGAACACAAACTCGTAACAATACATACAATAGGACTTATTAGACATTTTCAAGCATTTATCCCTATTTAAATCTATTTTCTTTATCATTTCACTAATTACGTAGTTATAATATATCATTTCACTAATTACATAGTTATAATTTAAACTAAGTTAGTATACAAGTTTTCTATATACAACCATTTATTTTGATTGTAAAATTATAAAAACATGAGGTAAATTAGCGTTAAATTTTTTAGGGTATGGGTTTATATAGTAATGGTTGGCATGAAAAGTTTTAGAGAAAAGTATGCTTTATTTATTTATTTATTTATTTATTTATTTATTTTTTTTCATGCATATTTGTAAATGGAGAAGATTTCAGGATATGAATTGACGGATACTTTTGGAAAACCTTCGATGTGCTCGACAATTGTTTTCGAGCATATTGAGTGCGGATAACTTTTCAAACAAAAGTTTTTGTAACAAAAATTGATATTTCACTTAAAACCTTCGGCGTATCGCAAAAAACTCTTTATCTAGCAATACGCGACCGTCTGTCAAAATCAATTTCTTTTTCTCATTAATCAGTGAATTTTAATTCACTGGTTCACTCACTCCGTGTTGTCTACTTTGAGACGCTCCGGTTTGAGAACGGCTAGTACAGCTGCGAAACCCTATCAAGGAAATTCTTTGGAATTCTACCTGTTCACAGGCAGTATTTATACTGATCAACGGGGAACCATGGTTCTTGCAACCCTATTCAACGAAAATGAACAAAGACACCTTCGTTTGTTTACTGCTAACTGTTGTTTACAGGAACTCCCGACGGTTGCAGCTAATGGCAAATAAGTCGTCAATTCATAACCCCATGCTCACAATTCACGTTTACAACTCATTATCAATGAAGATCATGAAAGATGAGAGACTTACAACAATGCTTCCGCAACTCTGATGCAAAGTCTCCTGATCCAATAAAGTGTGAGCATGCCGGTCCTTTAGTCACAACATTGCATGAAGGCGTTACTGCAAAGGATGAACTTAGAGATTTACGGTGGCTGATGATCTCAAAGAATGCTCAAAGATCACGTACGTCAATGGGACATTACTCACAAAGATCATCGCTTGAAGAACAAAGATCAAAGAACTTGAAGAATCAAAGTCTACGAGCTACGTAGTTTACTTCAACAAATAAAATGCTAGAATTCAATTTATAATTTCCAGGGTGACCTTTCTTAGGGGGAGATTCTTAGGAATATAAATATTCATAAGAAAGACTCGGTCATCCCGAGTATGGTTTAGCATTAAGTTAGCTCACAGTATTTATCATATTTGTATAGATAAAGTTTCACCATGGTGTCGGGTCGGGTCTTTACCCACTATCAGCCCGAACCATAGCCTACTAGAGGCGTTTTATGTTGTAGTATAAATACCCCTTCCCACTCAAGGGAAGGGTTGGAACTTCTTATTATCAATCTAATATTCTTATTGTTTCTCTCTCTAGAAGTCTCTCACTTTCTCTCTCTAACTCTTCTCATTCGATCCAAACAAGAACAATCCATGTTTTGATTATTAGTATACTACAACGATCAATCACCCGTGTCTTGCCTATACTACACTACAACGGTTAGGTACACTGCCTAGGAGGATTGTAAATCTTAGGTATGTTTGCAAATCACCCATCAATATATTTAGAATACAAAGTTTAGGGTTATGTTTTGAATTATGAAGCAATTAGATTTTGGGATTATGGATTCAATTGAATATAGGGTTTCATTGATGAAAGCAATATGTAGAAATGTTTGTTTGTGGTGTGGATTGTGAACTAGAAATTGAACTAGGTGTTTTTGAATTGGTATGAATTTTGATGTCTAAATAGTTTGATCTTAATATTTGTAAAACATTCTACGTTTCAATGTATGATATTTATATTGTTTTTATGAAACATTGAAAATTCATTCCGAATTTGGTGGTTAGCTTTACGGGGTTTTGTTGCTGTTAATTATATGATGATGATTTTGGATATTGTTGATCATGATTTGAAGATGAATTTGTTGTTGATTATGGTAATAAAAGATGAAGGATTTTTATGAAAATAAAAAAATAATAATTCTAAGTGAAAAAATAAGGGATGTTGAAGAGAGTTGGTGTTTGGGTGTGGATATAGCATTGTAGTGTTGAAAGCGCGTTTGGATAAGGGGAATAACGGACCTACTATACTTAATAAACGCTACATGAACACAAACTCGTAACAATACATACAATAGGACTTATTAGGCATTAAGATCTATTTAATAGGAAATTAAAAGTTGACTATATACAAAAAGAAATGATGACAAGCTGGATACATTTTCAAGCATTTATCCCTATTTAAATCTATTTTCTTTATCATTTCACTAATTACGTAGTTATAATATATCATTTCACTAATTACATAGTTATAATTTAAACTAAGTTAGTATACAAGTTTTCTATATACAACCATTTATTTTGATTGTAAAATTATAAAAACATGAGGTAAATTAGCGTTAAATTTTTTAGGGTATGGGTTTATATAGTAATGGTTGGCATGAAAAGTTTTAGAGAAAAGTATGTTTTTATTTATTTATTTATTTATTTATTTATTTATTTATTTATTTATTTATTTTTTTTTTTTTCATGCATATTTGTAAATGGAGTAGAAATGGTTAGACATAGCTCAAGGGTCGTGATTTATTTTTTAATTTTTATTTGTTTGTTTGTTTTGTTTTTTGTTCATTGCTTAACTCTTTTCTATGCCCGCTACCTCCAACTTCATCTAAATCTCAAGCTTATGCGCTATTTAATGAATTGATTATGAAAAGCAAGCAATAAACGAGTAAGACATCTGTATATATGAAAACAGAATTAAACTCCTTTGACATCATTTGAGTAGGTGCTAGGAAAAATGGCGAATGTTCAAGATATATGGAATCATTCTTGATAAAGAACCATGGTCCCCTACGATAGAGATGGTGGTATGGTGTGGTGGTTGAGTCTACAACGAGTCATAAGTATTGAGACGTGGGATGGATACCAAAACGGATGAGTGTGATGAGTCAGACAATGGGTCGGAGTAACTTTGCCCGTTAAATAGGTCATCTCAAACACATATTGAAGTAGGTCGGGTCATAGTCAATCCAACAATGTATTAGGTTTCTATATACTCAAGATTATACACGATTTGTATGTTAAATAAAACCACAGAAGATATTCCATCACACTACTTACATAGTTTTTTGATATAGCTGCAATTTGGATGACTATATATTAATCCGTTTGATTAACTCAATCCGTATGACTTGTTTTGGTGTATAAATAAGTTTTATATCTGTCTAATTTACCCATTTTAGATATATATAAATCCAATCGACTTTGTTTTGTAAATGTACAAAACATGAATAACTATTTTATTAGGGGGATTAAATAACTATTTTATTGTGGATTAAGGATAATCAATATCTGCTTACCTAGATACCACTAATACGAAATGAAAACGTGATTTGGTGTGAAGAGGAAGAGTGGAGTGGTGTTAGTCCATTAGTAACAGGCCTGCATGTATTGGCCTTTTCAGGCATGTATATAAAGGTGCCATTACTTATTACCCTGAGTTTGTGGAGCAATCATGTGGATGATATCACCTAATTACCCCAATGTCTTCTATGTGTTTGTTTTCTAGAAACAAACAAACTGTCAAANAAAAAAAAAAAAAAAAAAAAAAAAAAAAAAACTCTTAAACCTGAGCAGTACCTTGTGTATATGTATTTATCATTACCTCACTCTTTTGGTCATTTATTATGTCACATGCCTTTTACCTCACTATAGCTTTTCGGTAGTGATCGTATGGAAATATGGGACGCTGTGAACGGCACTTTTGCCTCACTATATCTCCGTAGATGAAGTTTGGTAATTATATATCGGAACCTTAATATTATACTTCAACATACAGAGTATATATCAACTATTTCCATCTTCACTTGAATGATGTGCATAAACATGGATGCAAATTAAGTGGTCCTAGCATATAGTGATCGTATCGAAATTTGATACGAAAGCATCATTTTCAAATTTCATTAGCGGATCAAGTCAGCTCGTTGGCCACAAATCACTATATCCACTTTGATGTTGTTGTTCAAACAACATTTTGGGTCCTTTGGAAGTTCAGGAATGAGATGTGTTTCTCCTTAAAACGACCCTCAAATTAAAGGATCTCATCTTCAACCATATTAAACTAGCCTCCTTCAATTGGATCTCATGTAGGAATAAAAAGTCTAGTTTGAATTGGATTGAGTGGTTTAGTAACCCTCATATTGCTTTATGTAATTAATTATGTACTTTTTGCTCCTAGCTTCTTTCTAGGCTGTTCTTTTTTTTAATATAATTTAGCCGTTTGGAAAAAAAAAAAAAAACAATCCCTTGATCTCTCTGGATCCCTCTATATATCATACACTTACAAAACACGATATGAAACTATCCACCATATAAATAAGTGAATTAGATTGTATTGGTATTTTGGTTGTATACTATCTGATATATACTTAGCTTTTTATGTTTTGTTTGTTTTTGTTTGGAAGAACATAACTTTATGTTATATCTCAATTCACAAGTATGCATTGAAATGCATATTATTGACGTTTATATTGGGAACCTTTAGGAGCTAGCGTGTCAATTTTGGTTCAGAGATGGTCCAAATCAAAATAGTGACCTTGCTAGATAGAGTAAAAGACTCGAGTGAACAAGTTTTGCAGAAGAATGTTAAGCTTTTGTGTATGCTTAAACCATAATAAAAATTATAGCAATGCATACAATTATGAAAGCCTTACTAACGTACAACTGCATGTTTCAGTAGTCAGTACAATAGATTCATTAGATACTTCTGCAAGACTATATGTCGCCTTGGCAGAAGTCAATGAGTCATATGGGCACAACGTATATATAGTTTAGTTGAAAGAACTAGATATTTGGTTCACTTCTTCTTTGCATTGCCAATAAGAACAATGACACAATGTGTCTAGAAACCAGATCAAAGCGTCCCTTTTATATATTTTTTCAACATATTTACATACACAATTTTCACACTCGAATTTATCATGAATCTAAACAGCCCAACAATCTCTACCCACTCTCTAATTTCATTGAAATTTTGCTATTTAAGGCAACTGAATTGGTTTGTTGTACTAACAAAAAAATGTCATTCAGTCGTAGTTCAATTGACTGTGTGTTATCTAATATGAGTCAAGAAAACGCAAAAAGAATATATATAAAACCAAAAAAGAACCCCCGCCCAAAAATGAATACAAAACTAGGGCTGAACTGAAACTGATCGTCTCATTGTCGATGTGAGATGGTTAGCTTCTTTAATTTTTCCAACATTTTCCGATGTCTTCTGCTATTCGCTTAGCATCCAATGACGCACCAAGCAAACCACGTTTAGTGAACCCTACGGCATAAAGCCCATATGCACCTTTCCAACCATTTGGAAATGGTCTTCGAGGATACCCGTCTTTTTCAGAGAACATCTCTTTCTCCTATTATACGAAATATCGAAACTCTTAGATAATGTGCAAGTAAAATTAGTATCTTATCAAATGACCTTAGCTACTTGTAAGAATTGAGGGAAATTGAACTAGAAAATTTGGTTTATTTGTAACAAAAAAATTAAACAACGGTTAAAGTAAAGAAGCTATGTTTCTATTGTCGTGAAAAAGAAAAATCATTGAGAGAAAAGTACCTTTAGCCAACATGGTACATTACTTTTGTATCCTGTTGCTAAAATAACTGCATCAAAATTCTCTATTTTCCCATTCACAAATTGTATATTATGATGCCTTATTTCTTGAATTCCTGGACATATCTACAAACAATAAAACACAGAATTAGCACAAAATCAAAAAGTTATACCAAGATAATTAACAATTAGATTAATTTAATCAGACATTGTTATAAAGTTGGAAACACAACATTAGTGGGTCAATAAATTTGAACCAAATATTGGCTTGTGTTATGAGTACTTTTTTTTTTCCTTAACCAAGGTTTCCGACATTTTGGTCGATCATGCAAGGGTGTTTGAGCCCTCCTTTTTGTTTTGGAAACTAGCTCATCTATGGACACCTATACGATATATGCAAGTTTAGACAAATGATGTTTGGACCATGTTGATTAGGTATGATATGGGTGGAGCGTAAATCATGTTTGGGCATAAATGGAGATATCGTGTTAATAGATATGATCAAACAAATCTAAAACTAATGATTGTAGATTTTCCTTTTATGAAAAGGGTAGATCCAAGGTACAATGATATTGGATGGGATTTAAGGAAGTGAAAAGCACACTAAAGGGTAAAAGTTAAAGCATCCATAAATAGTAACCAGGTTGATTACCTTGATATCTCCACTTTTGATCTTGGCTAGGGCCCCGACATCCAACACTGGTGTCTTTCCAGACATGTTTTTGAGCTCGAGCGGCCCCACCACTGGCCGGTCAAGTCCATACTTAGCTGTGTTTCCAAGTATGAGCCATGACACGATCAACAGAAACCGGTCAACTAATCTCATTGGGAACCACTTGAGCAACCACATGGACAGCCCAAAAGTCGATTTTCCCAACATATCTCGTGGTAGGACATGTACCTGATTTTCGATTTAACCATCCAACCGTTAGTTGGATTTCATACCCATAAAAAGCAAATAGTAAAAGAGAAATAACATATAATCATGTTATGGCCGGGCTTGATTCTTTTCCCCTGTAACAAGAATGTGACTAACAAAAAAGAGAAAATAAAGCTAATATTTGAGGGTGGCATGACAAGCCCATTTGCCTCATGGAGGGGTTGGTTCACTTTACAGTAATAAAACACTTTTTTTAATTTCGTTTTTTCCTCTTTAACTAGTGTTTCTCTGTGCTCCATTTGCTCCCATATGCATGTTATTACCATAAAAACTGACTTTGTTTCTACAAATATTTCACTAATTAAATATATGATAACAAATATAATTTTCTACAGTATGCATGATAAGTTGTTATTCGACTTAGCTTCCAAATTGTAATCGATTTGGAGATGTGTAAGTGATAAAAGGTTTAGCTTCTCAGGTCGGACTTTTTGGATCTTATAATATGGTTTCGAAATTGAGCTTTGCTAAAATAGTGTGTACGTACGACAGATGATGAGATTTCAACATGGGGCCTTCTTATGATTAAAACCCCAACTAATTTCGAAATCGCTATATATATTGAGTTTTCATAAGAGTTGAAAATTTCATAAACAAGTGAATTTGATATATTGTGAAATGTAAATACCGGAGAAGACCAACCTAATCACTTGTTTAAGCAAATAATGTAACTTAAAATGTTAGATTGTTACATGCTTATAAAGTCGTGTGATCATTTATTAAATTTGTATAAAAACCTTGTTCAACAACCTAAATACTATGTAACCACCCGTATCTAGCTAGGTTAATTAAAAGAAAGATATTTGAAAGACCTAAACTAATAACTAATTTCAGTTCTAAAATTGCATGTCAATTATCTATTGGTTGCAACAATATAACCATTTAAGCTGATGTTATACATGTTCAGACTCAAAATTATTCATAAATTTTAGGTACCGCTCAATTTTCAAATAGAATATATTAATAGTATGCCTTTTTTTACAAAATATTAAAAAACGGAAATAATAGCTTTAATCTTTATTTCTTAATATATATATTTAGTAATAAGAATATATTCAATCTACAAATGGGATTGGAGGTACTTAACCTGTGACGTATCTTTAATTGGACTTGCTTTAAGTTAAACACAAAGCAACTAACCAAGGATAATGTATTTTAAGAGTTAGCCAAAGAGAAAATTTTGTAAAAAAAAATTATAGACTTATAATCATAAAGTTGATGTGATATAAGATATATTAGATACCCGTTTTATGATAAATCATACACTTTATTTAATTACATGATCGAAATAAAGCTGAACTAACTTTAAAGTGACACAATTTTCATTTTGTGATTTTAAGTTCCATGAAAGTAATTTTTTAGTTTTTTTTAAAACGTGCTATCACTTGTGAATCATACAAAAATAGAGCAGTTATACTGGTTTGAAAGAAGGCTGTTTAAAAATTAGGTTAAAAAAAATACTCACAGCATCTCTGACAACAAGTGAAGGCTTAGCATTATGATTGCAAAGATCCAAACACACTTCCATTCCTGAATTCCCACAACCAACTACTAACACTTTTTTCCCTTTATAAACACTTCCACTTTTATACTCTGAAGTATGCTTCACTTCACCACAAAATCCTACCATCCCATCAATATCCGGCATCACTGCTTCCGCATTTTCTCCTGTAGCCACCACTAACCATTGGCAAACATACTCGACCACCTCCCCTTTTAGCCCTACACTCTTCACTCTCCACATCCCTTTGCTCTCATCGTACTCACTACTCTCCACACTTGTCTCAAAAACCGGCTCTATCGTAAATCTTTTCGCGTATGCTTCTAGGTATTCAACAAATTGTTGTTTATCGGGGTACGTTGGAAAATCCTCTGGGAAGGGCATAAGTGGCAATTCACAAAACTTCTTAGGAAGGTGTAACTTGAGACGATCATAGGTTTTAAGTTGCCATAGAGAAGCTATACAATTTTCTCGTTCAATAACAACGCTTGGGACGCCTTGTTCTTTTAAGCATGCGGCCGCAGCTAGGCCAGATGGTCCGGCTCCAACTATGACCGGACCATGAACCAATTCTTGACGTCTCCGTTTAGAATATGGGAAGTCATAGTAAGGATCATGAGACATTTTACCTTGTATTTCTTTTAAATTATCCATATAATTAATTATATGTTGTTTGAAGGATATATCCAAGAAAAAACTTGTGGGTTGAATTAAATGAGGTTAATGAGATATAGATGAAGATTGTGATGTATCAATCACACATTCCTTTTGTTCATAAGAGAATGTGTGATGAAGTAAATTGGGTGAGTGTATATATGAGTGTCAAGTGGCATGGAAGAACTAATGGAAGTGGGGACATATATATAGTTTTTTTTCACTAACTTTTTTATGATATATATCTTTTTAATAATTTGGCTTATATTATGTGACCTAACTATATAATAATGGTCGTTTTAATATTATCAGATATGTAGACACTTGTTTTCTAGGTTGTACTTATTATATGTACTACTCCTATGAACCATACATGTTCGTACGCTAGAGAATGCGATTAGACTATGTGCAGTGGTATGTTGCCGTGTGATCGTAGTCAGGGACGGAAACATGACGAAAGTCAACCAATTGCATATAAAAAAGCTAAACAAAATTAGAAATATATTTTTTATTAGACTCATTACATTTAAGAAAAATCAAAATCTTTTTACTAAACTTAAAACGCTCGTAAACCCTCAGAACCCACCCTTGTCCCGTCTCTAATCGTGGTGGTGCACTACATTAGCGTTCACTCACATCATCGAATCCAACATCAAACACTCGTTGTGGGTTTTTCCAAACCTACCACTAAATTATTAACTGAATAAACAAATACTAAGATTTTAATTTCATCAGTCAAAAACAGTACATTAAACAAAAATTTAGAAAATTAAAAGAATAAATCTAGATAATTAGAAAACATTAACTAATAATCCAACTGGTATTTCGCCATTTATTGCTTTTATCTCCACCACTTTATCGAGTTGTTTGTCGCTCAAATGATCGTTTGGGTGATATGCTGAATAGTTTATTCTAAAGGCTTTGTTTATCTTGTAGAAACTCAAACCGTCTTTTCTTTCAGTTTGATTTTTCATTATTTAATCTCTATTTCCCTCTTCATTGTTTTCATAAGAAGTCCTATTCTCCCTTCTTTCCCACAAACTTGCTTCGACGTGTGTCATTCATCCACTAACTCCTTGACGAAGGAGTCACTTGCAACCCAAGACGCCGATGGAGCAGTCGGTGATTCGATTTCTTCTTTGCTTTGTCCCATGTATAACATCCTGCTCCTCCTATTTGCTTTTGAGATACATATAACCCAACATGTGATGACTCAGATTTGTTGAATGAGGTGGACTATGATGTCTTTGATTTCTTCATCGACGGAACAACTAGATCTCATTCTCACAACTTTGAAAGTTCTTGTTTCGTCAGGTTTGGATGAATTCTTAAAATTCTTCACGCCTGAAGAAGTGGAAATGTCACTCCATACTAGTACATTGGTGGTGAAGTAGAATGATACATGTATGGTTGGTAGATATTTGGTGTTGTTGGTACATTTGTAGGTATCAGGGTATGGAGGTGTGAATGAATTGTCCTGATACATTTGATGTTGTGGTTGTGGTCGTTTTTGTGGTTGTGATGCGTAAACAAAATTTGTGGGTTGTAAAATGAACCGGTGATGTTTTTCCGAGATGAAAAATTGAATTGGGTGTTTTGTTTTCGTTATGAGTGATTTTAGTCCAATGGTGGCGGTGTTTTGGTATTTTGTTTAGGTTACGAGTGTTTTGAGGTATTTTGTAGTTAACAGAGAGGGCGTCTGATCTACTTGAATTGATCCATACTGATGTTTGTGGTATACTTAGACGTGTGTCAAGATAATGTGCTAGCTACTTCATAACCTTTACAGATGATTTCAGTCATTATAGTTATATTTACTTGCTTAAACATAAACGTGAGGTATTTGAAACATTTAAGGTCTTTATGAATGAAGTAGGAAATCAACTCGTGAAGACAAATAAAAATAATTGGTATTAGGGTATCTATAGGGAAACTAAAAGAATTTAGATTAACAGATTTTATTTTGAATAATAACCCAACAAATCAATTTTTGACCTAGGATTGTTTTATATACTTCTTTATTTGTTGGTCACAACGACCAAATCAACTCAGAAAACACTAACCACACATGATGGTAGGTGGCGGCAGAGAGTTGAATCATGTATGGTCCTTGACCACAACACGTGGTCATTTTCATTACTAGGCCAGTCTGGTCTGATGGGTGATGCGTGAGATTGCACCCTTGCAAAAAGGTTTTACTTCTCAAGGGATCTTGAGAAGCTTGCAATCCCCACCAGGCAGTGTACCTGACCGATGTAGTATAGTGTAGTGGCAAGTACCGGGGGATTGATCGTTCTCTGCGGGAATAGTGTCGTTAGGATTGAAAAGCTACTCTAATAGGTCTAGGGGTGAGGGAAGATTCTTTTTGTATTTTATTATTTTTAGGAAAGCAAGTAAAAATCTCGGGTTTGAAGGAGTGGGCGGAATTAGTTGCTAGTCAACTAACCCAAATAACTACTAATGCAAATAAAATAAAATAACAAGAAAATAAATGTTTGTGAAAACTATATGGAGAGAAGTGTGTTTACTTAGATTTCCTTACTCCCTAACTATCTTTTACCGATTGATTAGTGTGTATTAATTGCGTGGATGACAGATTGTATTCCCTAATAACGGTCGTGGGGGTGTGTACGGACTTACCTAACTCTATAAGCTCCTACTTCACTCCTATGTCGAGCCGGCTAAGAAGCTCCTAACATGGGATCACTAGAATTCGCTCATGCATTAAATACAATCAAATAACCTTAGTACACCTTGGTTCATGTTTCTTAAGACGTTCAAGCAAGTTACCGTATAGGAGGTTAGCCAGTTTTCTTAAGCCTAACATCGATAAACATTCATCCAATACAATCAATAACACACCATTCAATCAATAATTAATAGTTAGGTTTCATTAGATCTAAGCAAACACAAAAAAAACCTAGCCTAGCATGTTAAACAAAAGACAAGAACAAGATAGAATCAAACAACACATAGACATATTGAATGATTAATTGATAACTTATCTTCAATGTAACATGGAAGATCTCAAGGTAAAAAACCTTGAAAAAGCTGCTAAAATTCGTATTAGGGTTTCTCTCTAAAAAGTTTCACACTAATGACTAAAAATTGTGAGAATATATATAGAAAAACAGATCTGACGGCGTCACGTTGTAGCTGTGACGCCATCACCTCGCCGTGCTTAGGGTTTCTTGATGGCCTTCTTGACGCCGTCCCCCTTTAATCTCCCAAAATCCGTTTTGGCTTATCAAGGCTTGACGGCGTCACATCCAAGCTTGACGCCGTCATGGGTACTATTCCAGCAGACTTTAGCACTTTGTCGAATTCTTCACTTTTATGCTCCAAAAACGTCCAAAATGCTTCCTTTTCCAGAATTTCTCTCCAAAGTACCTAAAATGACAAAAGGAACGATTTAGGGCAATAATTGATCAAATAAATACGATTTAGGGCTTAAATGACCCCCGAAAAGCGGTACACTTTTCGCCTTGTCAATGGGTTGTTTTGGTTCTTTTTTAATTAGTGAAAATAAAGTATCTATATGTCCTATGTTTAGTTTTTGATTTGGTCTGAAGAGGTGTTTATCGTAATATGACAATGTTTTACGGTGTTTTCACACTATAACGCTGATGGTACCTCGCTCGTTTGGTTGTTGCGGCCTACATTATCCATCATCGTTGATGGAAATACATTGTGCGTATTACACAAATTTATCATCTCTTTTAGCTTTTTCGGTTTAAACTTTTGGATGTCTTATGTGGGAAGAAACATGGACAATTAAGTATCTTATAGTTTATCAGACCTTAAACTTTGATAAATTTTCTCCATATTTAAAATAAATTTGTAGGTAAGACAACTATAGTTTTTCTTTATTTAGTTTTAATGTAACTCTCATTAGTCTCTTGTATGCACGAGGTTTAAATATAAATCAAATCCATTTTAAATTTTAATTGCAATTTAATAATTTTACCATATTTGTTTTCTTTTGCATGTTCGTTTCTAGTTTCGTTAACATTGTCTTTCCATGAGAGGAATATTGTCAATCTTTCGGTAATATATTGAGTCCAATTTTGTTCAATTTCGTTTGGACCTATGTGTATGCAAAAAGATTTTGACATAAATTAAATTTAGTGATTTGTTTGAATATTTGAATAACTCATGCTTCGGTTTGATATGTAAGATTAATACGTGTACACACACTTTATTGGACGACACTTCTATTTATCACTCATACAAGATAGCTAATAGTGAATTTGTTCACTTCTATTGGACACTTTATCTTTTATGAAAGAAATGGTTGAATATGATTGTCACGTCGATTTCGAAAAATAAACAAAGCAAAAGTGAGAACATAACCCGTTTACTAACTCGTGGATGGTACTTTTAGTTCATTAACAAATGAAAATTGATATGAAAAATAATGTATATCATGTTTCAGGGTCGTACCGTGGTTTTTTGCTGGCTATAGACAATAACAACAAAGAGACCCTATTACACTTGTAAACAAAAAAAAATTACATATAAACTTGAATTATATTACTCATATATGTTTAATATTATACGTATTATATACAAAATTAATAAAAATGTAGCCGTTTTTAAGTGAAAATACTATGCGGCGACACATATTGCACACCCTTCCGAGACCCCTCTATCAGGTCTATTGTACATAAAAACCACTCGTTACTAAATAACTTCATTATTTTACACAATAAATTATCTTGGTTTTGAAAAATACGAATTTAAATTGGTTAAATGAATCATTTGGGACAAAAGTAAAGAGCTTGGTAATGTGCAAGACCAGGGCTATCCTATAAATTTTAAAGGCCCTGTACGATAACTTAAAACGACGCTTTTTGGAAATGAATAATTTAAGTATGTGATAAAATTACACAAACACTCAGAAAAAAATAAGTATCCAAAATGAACGTATGAAGGCTTTAAAACACCTAAAAGTTTATGAAATCGATATTATTATACCACCTTTAAAAGCTTTATCTTTAATACATTATAATAGATTTAGGACTTTTCCTAGACCTAAAAGGCTTAAAATTCAGATATTCTCACTTGCTTGTTAATTGTTATGGAAATATTACAACATACACATAATTAAACGTTACATTTGGAAATTTAAGTATCTTGTTAATGCAAATACTACGATATTTAAATTATACGGTCTCTTTAGTTTTAATAATGACAAATATGTAACTTGTAATACATACCATATGTCACCACAAATCATCGAAGCATTCTTACATCATATCTCTCGACGTCTCAGGTATGCTTCAACATAGGTTCGAATATGTTTGTTACGTTGCGTTATGATAAAAGAAATATTTTTGTCATACACTTGACATTTTTACAAAAATATTATACAAATTATTGTTGATTATATAAAAAATGTTTTAATAAAAATAAAATTCAAATTTTGAATTTTCCCCCCAAAATTAGTTACACTTTCACTAGATAAACACTCCACCAGAAAAAGACAAAAAGGAGCGTATGCTACAGTGACGGTGCTTTTGCTATGGTGCATGGTACCCTTAAATATTTAAGGGTACCGTCGGTACGTTGACAGCAGATTTCTTTTCCCTATAAATAGTGAGTTATTTTCACACTTCTAAACAACTTTTTACACACATTTTAATCTTTACTCCACCATAAACCTTGAGCATAATGCTTCCAACTCTCATTTGTTGCAAGTATACTTTCATAATTCATCCAAGCAAGCTTAGAGATCTTGCTATCCACACACATATGAAGATCTATCACAACAAAATTAATGCACTTGTGACCTTCATCTTTTGAAGGCTTATTGTCAATAGAAGTTCATCCACTTCAAGATTAGAGTTCTTGATAGTTAAATTTGGCACTTCGATCCATTTAACTACCATGTCTTGGATCTCACTTTGTACATCCACCATACATGCTTCTTTGGGTAGATTGTGTAGACTAGGTTAATCGTGTAAATTTTGTAAATCGGGTAGATCGTGTGTAGATTGTGAGAGCGGGTAGATCTTGTAGCTGGTGTAGATTCGGTGAAGATTGGCTAGATCGTGTGTGAGATTGATTCTAGCTAGATTAGTACTTGACATTTAGCTTAGTGTTGGAAAATAATATAAGCGATGCAGTTTATGTGTTTAGGTCTCAAAACACAAGGTTTGTTATGTTGGGCCACAAAACATAACGAGTTTGGTTCATCAAGCTTAGTGTCGAAAAATATTGTAAGCGAGGTTTATTGTTTTCTTCACCGAGAAGTGAGCTTGTTGATTAATGAAGTAACTCCCGAGTTGGGTACTCGGGGAGTGGAGTAGGGAGAAGAGGAGCTTCGTGATCGAACCACTATAAATCACCGTGTCCGGTTTGCACCTTATTTTACCTTTCGCTTTACATCTTTACTTATATTTATCGCTTTATATTTATATTTGCATTGTGTGATTCGTTGTGATGATTATATGTGTGGACGGTACCATGAATTATGGACAGTACCCTTAAATAATTAAGGGTACCATGAGAAATAACGGTACCATCGGTCATTTACTTATATGGATTGTTGGATATATTGTGTGACTATGTTTGTGTTTTAGCTAGAAGTTAATATCGTGGTTATGCTTATATTATTATGACATGTTGTAGTTGTTATAGATTTATTATTTACACTTCTCATATTACGNATATATAGCAGAATCATTGATTTGTAATAGAAGGTCATTTTCGGTCATGCGGGTTGTGCAAAATTTTGGTCAAATTGGAAAAAGAGTATTTCACGTTGATGTATTTACATCCTTAAAGTATTGAACTTAGTCACTTTACCAGAATATCCATTACCTAAATTTTGGTCAAATTGAAAAAATTCAATTACATTTTTGATGATTTTAAGTTGCATACGTAGACATTACCTCAAACACTGAACCAAAATATCCAACTATAATTATTTGACGATATAAAATTCCGTCGCTATTTAGGGTACTCGTATAGTTATAATAAAGACGTGTGTGACTTATCTATCTAGAATACTTTTATGTACCCATTTGGAAACATTCCAAGAATAACAAATATAATTTTAAAGCATCGTTCCCTCTCAATTTTGTTCTCATTTCCATATATGTTTATTCCTTTCCATAACATACATGTTTTTAAATAGTGTAGACACACTTAAATAGTAGTAAAAACATTATACGAGTAAAATATATAATTATTTATTTTGAAAAGAAATATCAAATGTATTAGCTAGTGCATATAGTTTAGACTTTAGACTTTGCAACTTGAATGGGTTATTCGTGCACATATAGATCACAAAATGTAGGTATCTCTTAATTTATTGGGGTCGTTCTTACTGTATCATTAAGACGATGACGAAACACGATTAAAATGGGTAGTTATTGCAGGTCATGGTTGTGGTGGGAGATACCCTCTAAGTGAACTACTTAGTTTGCTTTCCACTTATGAGTTAGACAACTTGGAGATATGTTGCCTCAAATGACATAACACAATCAATATGGGCCCAAACCAATATTTCTCCCTGGACCATAAAGGCATAAATCACAAACAATTTGTTTAGTAGCAAAAATGTTTTTCCTTTCATATAGTTTTACTTACTGAAACATGTATACATTAGAAGTGAACTAGACGTATATTCGCGTAAAACGACGGTTTATAGTGGCAAATAAACCTGCGACATTGTAATTCTGGTTTGACCCTTAATGCAAAACGCGTGTTTTTTAAAATACAAAGTGTGTGTTTAAAATTAATATAGTGTTGGTTTTTAAAAAGTTGTAAAGTTTAGAATTGATCAAGAAAAAACTTAAATTAAGTTGTCAAATTTTTTAAAAGTTGTCAAGTTTAAGAAAGGTATATATATATATATATATATATATATATATATATATATATATATATATATATATATATATATATATATATATATATATATATATATATATATATATATTGTTTTGGGGGGGGGGGGTGTATAGTACTAAAAAATTTCCTATGTATCCTAATACTTTTGAATTTCGTCTATTTGTTGTACCATATAATCCAATTTTGTGTATTATTTTGACAAATTTACCCCTTCTCTGGTTAATAGGAGTGTGTAAATTGAATGGTAAAATGGTCAAATAATAAACACACCTAGAATATGATTAAAAAAAAAAAAATTTAAAAGTATTACAGTATGATAAAGAACAAAAGAAATTAATACCCTAAAATAAATTTTTTTAAAAAATGATAAACAAGATGCATTTATAAACAATTAGCTCCGCTGCTCCGACACTGAAAAGTTGTAGAGGAAAATGGTATCGGTTAAGACATATTTAAAGTGACACAAAACTAGTTTGAGAATACATAAACTGAATTTTGGGACACAATTTGTTTATACAAAACGTATCACTAAACTCAAATTCGGTGACACTTTTTTATAACAAAAAATAAGTTGTCGTTTTGAGTGTTAGGTACAGTGCGGGCTATCTGCAAATTATTTATACTGTCAGTTCAACTTTTACTTTATATCATTCAAATAACATAAAACCTGCGAACACCCTCCTCAGTATACCCTCCCTAGTATAATGGGAATTGGTTGCACACTCACACTTTTGATTGGGATACTCAACTGTATGTATTACATATTTGTACAGTACTAATAGTGTGCTTTAACTGCTTGTATAGTTGAGTGTCTCAATCACCTCTCCAATACAATACATGTTTTTTTTTTTTTTTTTAAGAAACAAATACATTACATTTTATACATTTATACCAAGTTTATATATCTTAAGGACTAACATTATAAATATAACAACATTAAAAATAACACGCACAGCTAAAAGTGAAAAAAATCATATTCATCCCATCATCTTCCTCTGTTTGTGCCAAAACCTGCAATACCAAAAACAAAGAGACAAAACGTAGAAAAACAAAACCAAAAACAAAAACAAAAAAACAAGCTTTATAACACAAAACAAACACAAACACCACACAAACAAAAACCCGTATAAAGATTAAAAATAATAATAAATAAATAAATAAATAAATCTCCCGTTAAAGGCGGCATGGTACTTATAACGCGCTTATAATGCACATTTCGGTGCAAATATTAGTATTAGTTTTAGATTAAATATGTTCCTATATTTATAGCCTAACACATGAGTTTGGGATAAACAATATCAATCCTAATCTAATACAAATAATAACCGAAGACATCCTAAATTTTTCTTTTCGTTAACCCACGAAGAAAGAAAAGAAAAAGAGTTCGTTTGTTTGGCAAAAAAAAAAAAAAAAAAAAACAGCGTGCAATTAATATCGTAGGGAAGTGATATCGAGAATTGGTTGAATTAGTATTTGATTCTTGATACAAGTATTTGCTAATCATCCTATTACTTGCCTACTTGGATTTTATTATTATTATTATTATTATTATTATTATTATTATTATTATTATTATTATTTATTTTGGATCAGATAGATTTTATTTATTCTTTTACTTCTTTTTTCCTAAAACTTATTTCTACTTATATCTAAAGTCGAATAAAACTCGGTTGTCTTCACGTTTTTTCTTTGTTTGCAACTTCAGTCAACCAAAGCGAGTGTTTTTACGTTTTTTTTTATTGCAACTCCAGTCGACTAAAGCTCGACTATCTCCATGTTTTTTTCTTTGGTTTAAAGAAATCATTTGTTTCGATTGAAAATTCGTTTAAATTTGGTATTGGTTGAAGAAAGAATTAAGTTCGGTTGGTTTTTGTTTGTTTTGTTTCTTTAAAATTCTTCATGTTTTTTTTCTTTACACCTAAAGTCGACTTAAGCTTGACCAATTTTCATTTAAAGTCCACCTAAAGTCGACTAAAGCTCGACTATTGTTGACTTCTTCAATATGTCGTCTAGCGTTACTTCTTCAAGAATCATTGTGAATATATTAATGTCATGAAGCACACCATTGGTGAATCTACAAGTATTGCATCCTTTGTTTGCTGAGTTTTGAAACAATTTAAGTATTTTGATGTCCTAAAGCACATCATTAGTAAATCAACAAGTTCTTCTACAAGTACCGATGATGCAGGATTTCTGATCAGGTTTTAATATTTATAATAGTCTCGTCTACCTATGGTCTACCTAATGTACTAACGGGCAGTGTACCCGGTTGTGTGTAGTGTAGTATTCGATAAAGCCGAGGTCGTCCCAAGAGCTATGCGAGTGGATCTAATCTAAGTTCTAAGTGTCACAGATTTTAAAGGGGGTTTTATGAATTGATTAATTAAACTAAGAAATGAAATATGTAAGATACTCTAAATCATAAACATGTATGGTTCAAGTGGTTAGTTTGATTCTAGAGAGAGAAAGAGAATGGGAGTTCTAGAGAGAGAAAGTGAAAGAGAAATATGTTGAATGATTAGAAGCTCCAACCCTCTCCCTTGGTGGGAGAGGGTATTTATAGTTACATACTAACGCCCCATAAAACGGGCTGTGGAGTGAGCTGACAGTGGGTAAAGACCCGACCTACTCCACGAATACTATTTACAATTATATTAACTATGTACTAACTAACTAACTAACTAAATATTAATGTGACTACGAGCTACGTAATGCTAAACTATACTCGGGGTGACCGAGTCTTTTACATGAATATTTATATTCCTAACAATCTCCCCCTAAGGGAGGTTACCCCGTAAAACATGATTTGAATATTAGCATTCTATTACATGAATTAGTATCCTAGCTCGTAGTCTCTGATTCTTCAAAGTCTTTGATCTTTGTTCTTCAAGCAATATTCATGTGACCGATGTTCCGTTGATTTATGTGATCTTTGAGCATTTTTTGAGATCATCAGCCACATTAAATCTCAAAATCATCCTTTGCAGCATTGCCTTCATGTGTAGTTGTGACCATCGGATCGGCATGCTCACACCTTTTCTGGATCATGAAACTTTGCATCAGAGTTGCGGAAGCATTGCTATTGATCTTTCACTTTTCATGATTTCTTTAAATGGGAGTGTGAAGTGTGAGCATGTGGTTATGAATTGAGGTCTTATCTGCCATCAGCTGCAACCGTCGGAGGTTCCTGCATACAACAATTAGCAATAAACAAACGAAAGTGTCTTTGTTCACTTTCGTTGAATAGGGTTACAAGAACCACGGTTCCCCGTTGATCAGTATAAAATACTGCCTGTGATCGGTTAGAATTCCGAAGAATTTCCTTGACAGGGTTTCGCAGCTGTACTAGCCGTTCTCAAACCGGAGCGTCTCAAAGTAGACAACACGGAGTGAGTGAACCAGCGAATAAGGATTCACTGATTAATGAGAAATTGATTTTGAACAACATCGAAGGTTTTTCAAAAGTATCCGTCAATTCATTTCCTGGAACAAGGTTGATTCAAACTTGAGTCGCCCCATCGTTGCTTTCCAGCTGTCACAAGTTTTATCCATGAAGGATCTTACATGTCACCTACCAAGAGCTTGTTTGATGTTCGCTCTAGAAGGATTTCCATCTTCATTGTGAATACTTTCGTATCACTCGGATGTTCTGGCAATTACCACAAGGATAATGTGTAGGACTCTTAATATATTTACTTACTTTCCACGGTGTATGAAACAGTAGGCATATTGGAAGTGTGTCCTAATGAGATTAATGGATGATCTCTTGGCTCTAGACTCAATAGTGCATTTTGATTTCGGAACCGGAGACTAGAATGGTGTCTCCTGTTTCAATATCAATATGGCTCGCAATGAGCGGTCAATAGTTTTTGCAGGGTTCCCCGTGAGAATGAAACAAGTTCTTTTAAGAGAACTTGAGTGGCTAGGAAGTTTGGTGCAGTGCGTCACTGGGTTCATGACGTCTTGTCTCCAATACCGGTGTTACCTTGGTAACCACCAGTAGCATATGAGTTGAACCCGGTTTCTGCCTGATGCAGGATTTCTAACTAGGTTTTAATATTTATAGTTCTCGTTTTACCCTAGGTCTACCTTATGCACTAACGGACAGAGAATCCGGTCGTGTGTAGGTTAGTAATGGTAACTCCGAGGTCGTCCCAAGAGCTATGTGGTGCGGACTATGTCTAAGTCTAATGTCACTAATTGAAATTAAATTAACAGACGAAATGATTGATTGATTGTTTGAAATGAAATGAAACTTAAAACAGAAAGCAATTAAAAGTGAAGTTGTGAGCAGTAAGAGAGAAGTGTGCTAACCTAATTAATCCTCCTATATTGCTTTTAGTCATGTTTCCTATTAATCTAATCTCATGCTTTAGGTGGGGCGGACATGTATCACTAGGTTCATATGGTCAAGTTCCCTAGCCTATCTTCCTCGAATCCTGCCAGGAACCACAGGCACTACCCCATGCTAGTAAGCCGACGTACGGTAGACGGGTTTGAGTCATTAAGTGCCACTACATGCTAGACTTATCTTAAATGACCTGTTGTCACGATCATAGACCATTTCTCTAATTTCTTAAGTACCTCCGCTTGCAAGGTGGTCCTATGGTCAATTCTCACGCAAGGCAATATGGTCAGTTGTCATCCCTCCCATTTCCTCGCAATCTGTCAGGCTAGCGCCCTATGGTCAATTCTTCTAGCCTACTAAATGGATTAAGGTATCAAGTCAACCACATAAAGCGTAACAGATACATGCAAGCTTACAATACTACCGAAACTAAAGGTTCTAAAGATAAACTAAGCATGCACACACGTAAAAGCATTAAGAAAAGCACGGAAACATAATTAAAGCAATAAAGGGTTATTAGCCGATCATATTGAACTGAACACTTGAAACAATGTTAATACAAGACATGAATTCGAAATGTAAAATGGAATATGAAATGCTAAAACTTATGGAATGAAGCATGATTTCTCCCTTGGAAAGCCTCCGTATGATGCTATAGAAGGGCCTCCTAAAAGCTCCCAACGATCTCTGACTTTGTATGTGAGAAAAGTTGTATGACAAAATGCAGAAATTAGCGTTGTATTTATAGGCCCGATCAGAGCTAAGGCGTAACTAAGAAATGTGTTACGTCGTAGCTAATGAAATCTTATCCAGATCTGATTGTTACGGCGTAGTTGATGCATTGTTACGCCGTAACTTCAATATTAGGGTTTCTTCTACGTCGTAATCTTCATATGCTCTACGCCGTAGATATATTCTCAGATCTGAGATTTCTCTCGTAGTCGTTGTTACACCGTAGTCACAAAGTTGAGCTACGCCGTAGGTTGAGAAATGAGCTTGGACTACTCTCGTATACGTCGCTACGCCGTAATGCCAGAGTAATGTTACGGCGTAGTCTTCCATCCTGAAGATTCTTTAAGTCTTGAATAGTTTATGGCATAAACCACAGATTTGGTTACGCCGTAACTCTTGGTCCGCGTTGACTTTGGTCTTCATAGTTAAATTCCTTGCTACGGCGTAATTGAGAGATGATGTTACGCCGTAGCTTCTTTCAGCATACTTGTATTTGTTTGTCTTGGCACATTCTTTCCATTTTCCTCGTCTCTTTAGCTCCTATGCTCACTTGCAATCCTGGATACAAAATATAAAGAAATCAAAGTATATATTCATAAAATAAGTATAATACATGAGCATAATAGGGGGAAATTGACACTTAAATATCAGGATTATTTGATGTCATCAAATATCCCCCCACTTGAACTCTACTTGCCCTCAAGTAGACCTTATTAGAAGTATTCTCAAAAAGATATCCCCCAACATTACTCGGGAAATATGAATTTAAAAATATCCTATGCTAGAATTTGACAAAGCCGAACACCTCACGAAAAGGGGATCAAACACTCACTCTCTCTATATTCTAAGTGTCAATTTTCGGGTTGGTCACTCATTGCACAATCATAGTATGTATTCTATCATAGGCTTGGCAGTTACACAAAACTCCCCCACTAGAGCTAAGGTCGGGACAACCCTCGAAGGCAACATTGGGTGAACACATATAAGGTTGATGGTGTAGTGTCTTTACTAACATACTACGGCAAAAGCGACAAAGACATTGATACATGACCGGAACGCCGGGCAATACATCAATACCTGCTCGATTCTCTTGCCTAAGCATGATTCACGACTAAAGGGTAGGAATAGACATGGGATTTCTCAAAATGGGTGTAAATTGAAAAATAACATGCAACTAGTCTAAGCCTACAACTAAGTCATCACCATTTACCGTTCGCCCAAGGTCTAAACTTTGAAATGCAAGAACTGGATCATGTTAAGTAAATGTGCCATTAGAGGATGTCATAATGGGCGCATAACCTGGTTTTCATGTTGGTGTAGAAATATTCACCAACTCATGTCTTCAAATGTGACCGAAGTGGCCTCTACGATACTAAGTCTTGATAAGCTCATAATCAAGGTGCTATACAAGGGTACACCTGTTTATTTCAATTATCTACATACAGAATTTCACATTTTTTTAATCATAATTATACACCCCCCCACTTGAGATGAACAATACATGAGAATTTGGGGGGTCTTCAAATGATCTTCAATGATATGTCTATGATGTAGGCGTGATTCCTGAATTCTTTCACTTAGACCTCGAATTAGGGCAAAGAATGACTTCTCAATCATAAACCAAGACTACACGGTAGGCTAAGGTGTAATGGTGTATCGAAACAATATATATTGGGTATGAAACGAAAGAAAAGGCTCAAAAGGGTGTACTAGGGGTATCTTGCACTAAAAATGAGTGCAACAAAAGGGTTTACACGGGGGTCGATAAGTAGAGGTGACTAATCGATAAACACACACACATATAAGGCTATTTGGGTGATAATCCTAAAACATTGCCTTCTAAAATTGTCCCTTCTAAATGTGTCTAGCACGTTACTCGTCTATGGTCTCGAAATGATGTAAAAGCCAAGTTCTAAAGTTTACAAAACTACCAGCACACTCAATATTTAGGTGGATTTGGGTAAACAGGGTGAAACTGAATAGGCTAAACCTCACCATATTAATTCAAGGGTTAAATGTGCCTGGCTAAGGTCTATTCTAGTTCGATTAAGAAAACCAGGTCAAAAGTTTAAAAATGGCAAAATTTTTCAAAATAAACTAGAAAATTGAGGACAAAATAAAGCTCAGGATAATTCTACTCCCGTCCCCCCAATTGAAATGTACAAAGTCCCTTTTACTAAGAATTAAGTAAATGTGAAGAGAAGGTAGAATTAGAGCGAGAACTTCCCTGAAATTTGCTCCATAAATGAAAGAAGGATCATGAGAAATCTTCGTGCCTTCGATTAGTTTCCATGAGCAAACTTCATATCCCTGAAATCACGACACTTCCACAAGCATAAATCTATAAAAATGAAAAATCCTAACTCACTTTCGTAGGAATCACGGTTGCATTTAGCATATGCAACAAGCCTTTTAAACCACTTGGTGTCCCAAGTGGACGAGTTTAGTCTCGTGAGGGCTTACAGGGAACATACCCACAAAGTTCATTTAATTACTAATACAAGTTTAGTATGTTTGAAAATATTTAAGGAATACACCTCAGAAAGGTGTTACGGCGTAGTCATGGAACTGAGCTACGCCGTAATTAGTGCAAAACCTGGAGTTATCAGCTACGTAAGGGGGGTTACGGCGTAGTCGTAAGACTGAGTTACGCCGTAACTGCTGATCCGAGAGTATCAGTTTCTGCAGTAAACNTACAAGTTTAGTATGTTTGAAAATATTTAAGGAATACACCTCAGAAAGGTGTTACGGCGTAGTCATGGAACTGAGCTACGCCGTAATTAGTGCAAAACCTGGAGTTATCAGCTACGTAAGGGGGGTTACGGCGTAGTCGTAAGACTGAGTTACGCCGTAACTGCTGATCCGAGAGTATCAGTTTCTGCAGTAAACGGATTTTTTCGCTTCTCCATGCTCCAATTCCTGCAAAAATATAAAACAAACATACAAACCAACAGAAATAAACAAAAAGGAAGAAAGTACGGGTTGTCTCCCGTAAGAGCAATTTTGTTTATTATCGAGTCTTTAAGTTAGACTCATTCCCACGGGTGATCACGTGGGTAATCGGGCTAAAATTCCCGACTCCTTGTCCTTAGAAGCGTTGGGCCTGTCCCATACTGTTGGGGCCACATACTGTACCAACTTAAGCCGATTCCTTCTAAGGAAGTTTGCTTTTGCCCATTCGTTATGATGACGCATTTCGTCCTTAGTACTCAACTGAGTCTCTCCAAATCTAACTTTTAACCAGTTTCCAAATGATATTCCACGATAACCGACTTCAGATCTCTTGGATTCTTTAAAACATGCCCATTCGTACCTCTTTGCTACATCCCCATGAATAAGTTCGCCTCCATTACATATCTTTTGTGACGGATCACATGTTGGCCAGGCTTGCGTAATCCTGTTTTCTATCATTAACGTTGGTTTGCAAAAATGGCATGTCCAATCGATTTCCTCCTCGGAGTTAGTATTGTTTTGGTAATTCCGATCCCATAAGCTTCGATCGAAATCTGAGTCTTCGTAGCATGACCAGATTTTTGCCTCTCTTTTAAGTTGTCTCAACCTTAGTTCCGTTGCAAAATTTTGTACTAGGACAACATGAAGGTATGCATAGCTTCCCATCATTAGCAAAGGCTATAGGATCACAACAATGCTTTACCACAGTAACTGTTACGGGAATTTTATCTCCCCAGGGCTTGAGCGGGGGGTCATCATCTTTTGCTTGCTCATCAGACGACTCTTCATCGGAAACAACCTCATGAGCAAATTTTAAACATGATGGAGTCATGTTATTGAATACATCTTCTGAAACCCTAGGTGTTATGGGGGAGGTTTCCTCGGTTGCACTACTAACCGTACATGAACTGGCTAGATCCTTTACCGTATTTGCTGACAACTTATTCATCTTGAATGTAATTCTTTCGTCATAGACTCCCAATGATATTTCTTTTATAAAAACGTCGATTTGAGCTCGTGCAGTTGCAAGGAAAGGTCTTCCAAGAATTAAATCTTCATTAGGAGTAGTTGCCATGTCAATGACGACAAAGTCCACAGGGAAAAGAAAGCGGTCAATCTTCACAATAACATTGTTGACAACGCCAACAGGAGTGGCTTTAGTCATATTAGCCATTTCAATAACCAAATTTGTTTTCTCCAGGTTTGTCACTTTTGAAGCTAGGAATAAAGACAGCGGCATAACGTTAATGCTTGATCTCAAATCTGCCAGAGCTGTCAAACTAGACTTTCCAATTGAACATGGAAGGGCGAAACTCTCCGCACTAACTTCTTTATTTGGCATCTGTACTGGCGCTCCTTCTTGTTGTTTGGCGTTGTCTTGTACATGAGAATCTCCAAATGGTGCATAGTGAAAGTTATCCCCTGAATCGTCAATCTCATCTTTAGACACAAGCGCCATGCATGTTCCAACAGACTTGCTTCCTTCCACCTTGCGTTTATGCATTTCGTCACTAAGCTTTCCAATCATAGCTTCAAGGTTTCATAGAGACTCATCATGACTGACTAAGCTTTTATTGGTGCTTTCTTGAAATTCCATCAACCAATCATCTTGTTCTTTTTGTTTCTTTGCCAACTCTTCCAAATCATTGGTACAAAAAGTTGTATTGGTCACGCCAAAAATGTGTGACGATATGCATATAGTCACACATGTTTTTTTCGTTGTGTGTCACCAAAGGTCCCGCCACCGTAGGTGGCATATGCTCACATTGTTGAGTTCGTGGCCTTTTCCATCTAAAAAGAGTGACCAAAACCCCGAATATGTGTGACAAATTAGGCACAAGTTTTGTTGGATTAGTCA
>LBNU01019287.1:45593-55752 GCA_014162995.1 Artemisia annua
ATTTTATTTTATTTTTCTAGGTTTTCTTTAGTCTATCTTTTCTTCGTGCTTTTGTTCGTAAGAAGTTTTCATTGACTATTCCGTTTGCCATTATGGAAAACGCGAATCCACCCCTCACACCTGACGAAGTAGCGTCACTGCGTAACCAAATCGAAAGTGAAATTAGGGAGCTTAGAGAACTTAATAGTTTAATTGATACTCAGCTCGATCATGCACTTAATGACCTAGCTGGAGCCATGTACGCAAGCAAGGATTTAGAACATGATGATCTTATGAATTCTGGAAGTTTAGAGGGAAGGGAAGACGAGATAATAGGTGACGAATATTTCAATCTTTACCCCACATTACAATAACATAATTGATAACCCTCGATCTCCCTTCGTTAAAATTGATCCAAAGATAAAAAGGGGTAACCCTTGGAACGTTAAGATACCATGTATGATAGGATAAAAATACGTTGATCAAGCTTACATTGATTTTGAATCCCCAATCAACGTTATGTCTTCAAGTGTCTATAATGATATAGTGAATACGAGGCTTAACCCTAGGAAAGACCCCAACTACCCCGGTGGAATTTGTAATTTTGTCGGGAGGGTTAGAGATTTACATGTTTTGGTTGGGAACTTTACTTATGTCATTGACTTCATGATTGTTGAAGACTTGGCGAGTGTTATAGATTGTAGCTTATCCCATGTCGTATTAGGTAAGCCGTTCGTAGAAGAGTCCAAGTTAAGTTATGATCGGTTAGATGGGACAATTTAATTTTCTAATGAAACCGATAGGATCACGTATAAGATGCCTAATAGGATGAAGGAGTTTCGTTAGGATGAAGGAGTTTCGTTTTGTGTCCCAACTAGATAAAGATAACATTAGTGCAATCGAGAACATTAATGAAGAAGATAAGAGAAAGTGCATGGATTATGTATGGGAAAAGCGGAGTTTTTTTTATAAGGATTGCTTAACCCTCGGGCCTAAGTATAAGGTGGATAGAGAAATTGCCAAGAGAATTGTAGGGGCAATTGAGAAAAAGGTGATGAGCCTTTACAAAGGGTATTTGCAATCGGATCCGGAATTTGAGACCTATGTTGAGGATGACCTAGAAACCGTGACCAACGATGGAGTCACGTAATAGGACATGACTTTGAGTCTAGCTACAAGACTCGTTAATAAATAAAAGTGCTTCTTGGGAGGCAACCCAAGCTTTATTTGTTTTGATTGTTTGTTTGTTTTTATTTGTTTCCATATGTATGTTTTATTTATATTGTTTATGATTCATGCTTCAAACTAAATTGCGAAAATGCTTTATTTTGTTTCTAACTTCGTCTTAACTACATATAAAGGTATTTTGCAAAAGATAAGTGTAAGGGAAATCTAAATTTGTTTTATAAGAACGAATTGAACATGAATCATAACAATATTAAATGAACATACATATTAGTATTTGTTTGAGTCAAATGCTTGTATCGAGTCATAATAAAATTTTTCAGGATTCCAGGAATTAAGGTATTGGTTTTTCCAGAAATTTTCCAGAAACTAAACACAAAAATTCTGTCAGATCAATTCTGACGGCGTCAGGCCTTAAAACCTGACAGCGTCAGGCATTAATTACAGAAAATTATGCAAGTTTTGTTTTTCTGCCGAGATTATGAAAATTTACTAAATCTTTAACTCCAGGAATCTACAAACATTCATTCCACAAGCATTATATCCTTATATAGATTTTACCGCCGATTTTACGCAAGGTTTGCCTAGATTGTTTTCTCAGGTTTAACAGGTTATATTGGACAAGAAGATGAACATGGAATCAAGCTTTTGGCGCTGCTTTAATCTTGAAGCTTTTACATCATCTTGGAAGAAGATCTAACCATGTTACCACACCATCCACACCAAACGAATCAGGGGAGTATTTGTTTCATTCTTTCATTTTCTTTACTTTTACATCTTTTTATTGAACATTGGGGACAATGTTCGGCTTAAGTGTAAGGGGGTAAATGAAGACACCTTAGAGAATGCAATTGCACTTGATTTTTGTTTGTTTAATGGTAGATGTGTAATAAAACCGAGAGAAATATTTGTTAGGGCAATTTTAGCGCCAAATTTAAATTTTTTTACAACATATAGGAGTGAAACTTTGGTCTTAATAAGCGTCTCATGGATAGGGAATTGTATGACTAGCACAAAAACCGTACCACTCAAAAATTTTCCCCCAAATATGTGAGGTTCGCCCCTAGAATTGTTAGGAAAAGCATTTATGCTTGTGTGTGTACCGGTAGTATTTAGATTCTAGAACTTGCGTTAGTGACCATCCCAAGTCCACAAGTGAGACTACATTCGTGTAGTTAGATTTACTACATGATAAGAGGCATTAGGATAACCCCTTGTTTTACACCTGTATTATTGTAATTACATTGGCTTCATTGGTCAAGTAATTCTCCCACACCTTAGCGATGTACTCATTTTTAGTACACGATACCCCTAGTACACCCCTCAGAGCCTATCTTTTCGTTTCTAACTTTAAGCATTTTACTTAAAGGAAGAATTTGTTTACAATCCACCCCAAATGTACACCCAAATCGCCTTAGCCTACCTTGTATGCACTCATCTTTAGTGCATTATTGTGACAACATTTGTTTAAACCCTTAGTTAATTGTCTTATTGATTACATGGTTGCTAAGTCGAGTCATATCCTTGTACATATTGTTTTGGGACGATTGGGACTCATGGGTAAAGTACTAATGTAATGGAGTAATGGGGAAGAAGTCAATTATTACCCCCATATGTGCGTTAATATTTTAAAGTACTCCAAGTTTTTCAATTATCTTAATTCGAGTCATTAGAATAGTTAATTGTAAAGTATGTAAAAGTTCAAGTGTAAGGGGAGAACCGAGGCCCCTATGATGTATTATTTTGGATGGTAGGGCAAGAGTGTATGAAAAAAAAATCAAAAAAACAAGAAAAACGAAAAAAAATTGGAAAAAGAAAAGTAGAAAAAACATACGGACTACCATCCCGTTTCATTTTATCTTTATTTATGTTTTTGTTATTTTCTTTTTAGCTTAAGTCGAGTCGAGTCTTGGCTTAGCAACGCCACATTGTGCATGTATTTGATCAAGATAATTAACTCGCCACCACTAAAAATACCCTTTATTCCAACAAAACCGTGTTTATCATATCCCTACACCTAACATTACAACCCTTGAAAAGCCCTCTTTGATAGTTTATCTTAGGTGCTTACGCCTAGTGGAGGAGGTTTTTGATCCTTTCCCAAGCCTATGGTAATCTATTTGCTATGACAGGTAGTGAGTGATATTTCTTCCATTTCCATTTAGTTATATAGGTTTATAACACCCGAGAGATGAGAGTATCCAAACACTATTTGTGAGGTGCTAGTGTATGATTTCCGTGCTTGTTATGACTAGGGTGGAATAACTATTTGTTGTAATTACTTTTATATTAGTGTTAAATGACCCCTAGCTCATATTTTGATTGGAATAAAAGCGCATTTGCTTGAGGACAAGCAAATCTCAAGTGTAAGGGTATTTGATGAGGCGAAAAGTGTTACGCTTTTAGGGGGTCATTTAATCCCTAAATCGTTATTTTATGATCAAATATTGCAGTAAATCGTTCCTTTTGTCATTTTAGGTACTTTCGGGAGGAATTCTGGAAAACATTGCATTTTGGACGTTTTTGGAGCATAAAAGTGAAGGAAATGACAAAGTCTCAAATCAAGCTGGAATTCCTACCTGACGGCGTCAGGAGTCACAAGCTGACGCCGTCACTTGAAGACAAAGGAGTTGGATTTTGACTTTACCAGATGCCCTAAAGAAGAATTGAGAAGTTTACACCTGACGGCGTCAGGTGTTACAAAGTCCAGGCCGTCAGGTGTAACACTAAAGAGAGACGACCCAGAAGGTTTTAACGCTGACGGCGTCAGAAGTGGATCTAGGTGATCCGATAACCCTAGACACGGCGGGCTGACGGCGTCAGGATTTATAATCTGACGCCTTCAGAATGTATTTTCTATATATATTTTAGGATTTTCTTTCATTAGAGTGTGCAACTTTTGAGAGAACTTTAGGGATAAACCCTAGGTCGAATTTACTGCCTTTTTTAAGGGTTTTTCACCCTTGTTTCATCCATGCTTAATTAAAGATAAGTCTTCCATCAAATCAATCAATATGTCTATGTGTTGCTTGATTATATCTTATGCTTGTCTTTACATTAACATGCTAGGCTAGGTTTCTCTTGTGTTTGCTTAGATCTAATGAAACCTAGTGATGAACTCAAATAAGTACATTTTATTAGCATCATTTATCCTATTTATTTAACTTGTTTTACCTTATTATGTATGAGAATCAGTGCTTTAATGTTTACTTTAGTGATTCTCAGGTAAAAACAGGTAAAAGGTGAAACTTGGCGATTTTGGATTANAGTCTTCCATCAAATCAATCAATATGTCTATGTGTTGCTTGATTATATCTTATGCTTGTCTTTACATTAACATGCTAGGCTAGGTTTCTCTTGTGTTTGCTTAGATCTAATGAAACCTAGTGATGAACTCAAATAAGTACATTTTATTAGCATCATTTATCCTATTTATTTAACTTGTTTTACCTTATTATGTATGAGAATCAGTGCTTTAATGTTTACTTTAGTGATTCTCAGGTAAAAACAGGTAAAAGGTGAAACTTGGCGATTTTGGATTAATTACGGAGCAAAACGAACAAGATGTCAAAAGTCTACTGAAACCCAGAAGATGCGCCGTATCTCACTCAACAGATACGCCGAAATATCATACTTAGATGAATTCGAAGGCCATTGCCTGACTTTGAAGAATGTGCTGTATGGAATTCTACCACGCGCCGCATATGAAACTCTGGTCAAAGAAGAAGATCAAGCTCGTTCTACTCCAGATACGCCGCATCACACAATTAACATACGGCGTATCACTATCAAGACTTCACCAGAAACAATCCAAGACAACTGAAGGACATGTGCCGCATAAAGATTCAAGTTACGCCGCATCTAAAGGCGGTGTACGAATATTACAGAATATAATAAGCTTGGACCCCACGCGAAGTTAAGTCAATGCGCCGCATCTCATCATTACATGCGCCGCATCAAACCCTCAGACAGAAACTATAAATACCCCAAGACCTAGACGAATTTTGTGTGCACCATAACCTTAAGGAGACGAATTCAGACGAACAAGCAACACAAGACACACCCCAAACGAAGGTCTTAGAGCTGTAAGAAGGTCCTGCATGTATTTAATTCATTAAGTAGTTTTGTTTTATTGTAATAGTAAGCTTTGAATCCATCAGGATTGATGGCCGGTAGTATGTGAGTACGCAATAATCAAATGCCCCCCTGAAAATTGCTTTTTATATGTTGATGTCTTTGGTTTCCTTATATTAGTGCATTGATTACCTCTGTGTCTAGCTGAGCACTGCTGAGCCGCCATACTCCTTCCTCGCCTACTCACTCCGATGTCTTTGGATGAGTAGGATATTCATAAGTAATCATTAAGGGTTTACTCGCCGGTATAATAGCCAATGAGTACGGATTAATTTTATACACTTCATATAAAACTAGCAATAAAACAAGTTACAAGCTATCTTAATTATCAGGACAGGCCTTCCTATTGTCTCTACTATCTATCTGTGTACGTGTATGCTATTCGCTGATTTGTTCTCATTAGTATTTACTGTTTAATTAGATAACCAAACCATGGCAGTCTCTCAGGCTGAACCCCTCTATCATTAGATTAGACTGTAAAGCTAACTTAGATATTAAAATACTGATTAGGATAATTAGATAATACGTTCCACTCTTAGTGATCGACACTCTGCTTACCATTATATGCAAACTGACCGGGTACACTGCTCGTTAAGTGTGTGTGTTATTGATAAGTCGGCTAAATATAAATGTAAAACTTGAGTAGGCATTAAATTGCTAAACCGCAACGACACATCACGCGGATCAAGTTTTTGGCGCCGCTGCCGGGGAGTGAATTGTTATTATCTGTTAAATTGATTAGTATTTTAATTAGTTTTTTTATTAGGTTTTTAGACACTAACCCCTAACTTTTTGTATATTAGATAATTTGCATTCATTGTATAATTTGCATATTTACTGCTTTTGTATGTTTAATTTTCTGTAATTTTCTTTTTATTTTATTTTATTTTTATTTTATTTTCTTTCTTAGTACCTACTGACGTTGTACTGTGCAGATACAAATGATACGGCGCATCTGTTTATCGGATGCGGCGTATTGCGTTTTAATTTTATAAAATACAACGCGTTTAATAACTCGAGTGCGACGTATCTTTCCCCAAGATACGGCGTATACTGTTTTTAATAAAGAATTTTTCGAAACCCTAACGCCATACGACGCATCTGTTTTAACAGATACGGCGTATTTAATATTGAAAATTAAAAACAGTTTTCGAATTATTAAACAGAAGCGACGCATCAATTTTTATCAATACGGCGCATCTACTAAATCAAAAATCTTGTATTTTGAATCGTAAAAAAAAATACGGCGCATTAGCTTCTGCTAATACGGCGCATTTAATTTTTATAAATATAATTGATTTTTGATAACTGACAGGTACGACGCATTCTAATTTAAAAGCGGCGTATCTTTTTTTCAAAAATAAAAGTCTGATTTAATTTTAACGTAATAAGATACGGCGTATCCTTTTTCAAGGATACGGCGCATCGTCTGCAGATATCAGCAACTTTTATTTTTCATATTCCGTTTTCATTATTAGTTTCCTAACGATATACTTTCTTGAACATACCCTACTGATGCTTTTGTGATGGTTTCAGGAAGTGTATGACCAGAAGTTCAACTAAGAACTTAATTACACCTTTCGAAGATCCTGAACGAGCCCTACATTCACTAAGGAAGCTTTTCAGCACAAGAAGCGTTGAAGTTTCAAGCTTGCTCGAGCTTGAATATTTTTCTAAACAAGAGGAGGAAGAAGAAACAGAAACAATGACGAAAAACACTACCATGGAGGAATACATGAACAAAACCCGTACTGACTACAGTTCAGGAGTTGCTAGACCAAAGTTTGATGAAAAGACAAAGTTTGAATTGAAGGGTCAATTCCTCAAGGAGCTCAGAGAAAATGCTTTCAGTGGGACCGATAACGAAGATGCTAATGAACATATTGATAAAGTCCTCGAGATCGCAGATCTGTTTAGTGCAGATGGAGCTTCTATTGACTAACTTATGCTTCGAATCTTCCCACTTTCACTCAAAGGAGCCGCTAATAAGTGGCTAAAGAATGAACCTGCCAATTCAATCACAACATGGGAAGATCTGAAGAGCAAATTCCTGAAAAGATATTGTCCACCTGCTAGGACTGCTAAAAAGATGGAGGCCATCAACAGTTACAAGCAAGAGCCCGATGAAACTCTCTATCAGGCTTGGGAGCGCTTCAAAGATCTACTGGCAAGATGTCCTCAACAATATCTAACCAAAATGCAGGAGATAATACTATTCTATCAAGGATTGGATGTGTCCACTAGGCAAATCTTAGATGCTAAGGGAGCTGTGCCACAAATGAGTGCAATCAATGCTAGAAAAGCCATCCAAGAAGCTGCTGATCATTCTCAAAAATGGCACGATGGGACCTCTACTATAACTAAGAGCAGCACTAATTTTGACGGGTATGCTGCAATTCAAGCTCAATTGGATAAAATTAGTAGAGATATGAAGAAAAGAGATGAGAAAATGTATGCTGCCCAAGTTGGATGTGAAAAATGCGAAGGACTTCACTACACTAAGGATTGCCCTACAAGGAATGACAGTGAGACTTTTGAAGAAGCATACTACACACAATTTGGACAACCATTCCAACCTTCAGGGAAGTTTAGGGAAGCTGCTCCGGGATTTTATCAGAAGTATAATGGAAATCCCTCATATCAAGAGAGAAGGCAGACTTTGGATGAAACTCTAAAGCAAATCATCGCCGATGCTGCTAAAAGACATGAAGAAAACACTGCTATGATCAAAGAAATCTGAGCCTCAACGGATACTATTACACGAAACCAAGGAGCTTCGATCAAAGCATTGGAACAACAAATAGGTCAAATGGGTAAGGTGCTTCAAGAAAGGGGATATGGAAGTCTACCTGGCTCAACTGAAATTAATCCAAGAGATCATGTCAAGGCGATTACTACTACTGAAGAAGTCATGCCTAACATACCTTTTCCTGGAAGATTGAAGAATGGTGATGTTTTGAAGCCCCAATATTTCTTTAACTCTTCAATCAGCGTTAGAAGACTCCTCAAGGAGAAGTCAAGGATTGAAGATGAGATCAAGGCTACAATGAAAGAAGAGAACCCTGCAACCGATCTACATGCCTTGCCTCAGAAAGAAAAGGATCCAGGGAGTTTTACTTTACCTTGTTCAATTAATAATATGTCTTTCAATAATGCATTAGCTGACTTAGGAGCTAGTGTTAGTGTTATGCCCTTTAAGACATTCACTACCCTAGGCCTAGGAAAATTGACACCAACTAAGCTGCTTATTGAATTGGCTGATCAAACGGTAAAACGACCTAAGGGGATTGCTGAAAATGTGCTGGTTAGGATCGAGAAGTTTGTATTCCCCGTAGACTTTATAATACTAGATATGCCCGAGGATGTTAAGATTCCTTTAATGCTCGGAAGACCTTTCTTGTCTACTGCCCATGCTAAGATTAATGTGTTTAAAAGGAAAATATCATTAAAAATTGGGAATAACAAACTAGTCTATAAATGTGAAAATCCAGTCAAAAGCATAATTAGGGGAGTTTATATGCTAGGATTAAGAGATGATATAGACCTCGACCTAGAAGCTAGGTTTATGGGAGAAATCTTAGTGCGTAACAAATCACTTGAATACTGTGATGGAGATTATATTGAGTTAAACGATCTTGAAACCCCATTAGTGTTTAATGATAGATTTATGGAAGATGTTGAACCCAATAAAACTGAAATTATGGATACCCCTAGTGTAAATTTTATAAATACTAGAGATGATAATGAATTTGAGGGATATCCTAGTTTTTGTGACTATGGTAGAAAGATCCATGTTGATTGCGCTTATAATTTACAATTTCCTTGCATGATAGGATACAAAAAAGTTTGCGCCAATTTCTTCCCTATTTTGCCAATAAACATAATGTCAAAAACCTTTTATAATTCTATCATGAAAACGAAGGTTGGTTATAAAGGGAAGAATGTGGTTGGAGCTTTTGTGAAAGTGCCTATTTTCGTTGGAAGATTTGTTATTGTCACTGACTTTGCAGTTGTTGAAAACATGGATGCTTATCGTGATAGAGAGATGGGTGATGTGATTGTTGGCAAGCAATTTTGTAAAGAGATCACTATTAATGCTAAGAGATTTGAAGGAAGAATCACTTTTCAAAGCGGAAGCGATATCGTCACTTTCGTGATGCCTCGCGCTCACCCAAGTTTTAAACATGCCACTAATAAATATTGCTATAAATTCTCACCGTTTGTTTATGTAGATGACAAGGACAAACAGAATGGGATCTTTTACCCATACCAAAAGATGAAGGGATTCTACAATGGAGTGCTAAAATTGGGATCCGAATATATACGAGATGAACTTATGGGCAAATACATCATGAAGTGGCATTTGGGAATCGATGATGGAAAATAAGAGTTGAACGTGAGTCTAACTTAAAGACTCTTGAATAAAGACAAGTGCTGACCGGGAGACAACCCGGAAATTTTTATCTGTTTTTCTGCTTTGTGTCGAGTCTATCAGACCTACAGAAGATGCGGCGCATCTCCACTATGGAATGCGGCGTATCATCTGCACTGGTCATATCTTATTTTTTTTTCTGCATTTTTATTTTACAACTTTAAAACATTCTGTCAGTTTATTTAATGCGGCGCATCCCTGTTTAAGGATACGACTCATCTTTTATTCTGATTCGTATTAATTCCAGGCTCGATACGGCGCATCTTATTCCATAGGATACGGCGTATCGACTGACCTGATGATTTTTAATTTTATTTTTTTAGGTTTTATTTTCACTAACTACTAATGTATTATGCAAGTTGAACCTTCTTAACTCAGGTGTGTAAAAGTCTAGGTGGTATTATAGATTCCTGCACTTTTTGTGGATAC
>LBNU01019287.1:56116-72405 GCA_014162995.1 Artemisia annua
AATTAGAACACTTACTTGTCCAAACTTTTTCAAAATATGCTCAAAATGCGCTTAATATATCATAATTAAAAAAATTTTAGCATGTTTTTGTTTAAGTCTAAATTACATAGCCGCACACATAACATTATTTTTGCCTAAAATCAAAAACTTTAGTGTGCTGGTGACTTGTAAACTTTAGAACTTGGCTTGTATACTACTCGAGACCACCATAATGAGTATTATCAATATAATTGGAGTGACTTGTCTAACTTGGTAAAATTCTAGGATTACACCCAAAAAGCCTTTATATGTTTTGTGATATTAACTAGCTACACCGGTTAGTTAACCCCCGTATAAACCCTTTTGTTACTCTCATTTTTAGAGTAAGATACCCATAGAAAACCCTCAGAGCCATTCCTTTCGTTTCTTACACCTTTTTTAAAATGTTTCGTTACACCCTTACACCTTAGCCTACCCTGTAGATTGAAATCCGTGGTTAGTTACTTTAGGCAAAGTGTGTTTCCTTACATTACATGTGTTCGCGTGCGTAATTCATTATCTTTGGTTAGGTCGGGAAATTGCACAATGCAATTGGAGTGAAAGTACATATTGTATATTTTTAGTTTATTTTTCGTGTGTTTACTACTTTCACTATTACATGTATTTTCTGAAAGTTATGAAAAGTATGGAAAAATTATCCGGAAAAATCGTGATAGAAAAGTTGTGAAATTTTACACAAGTAATAAAAAAAAATCGAAAAAATAGAAAAGAAAAAGAAAGAAGAAAAAGTTGGAAGTTTGTTTTTAACCAACTTATGTAAAGTTTTGTAAAAGTGGAGATATCACAACTATTTGTTGTTGTATATTATATTTATGATTGAAAGGGAGTTGGCCGTTACGGGAACGCCAACTAAGGTTATTCTTTGTTTAACATTTTATTGAGTATAATTCGTGTCTACCTAAAGCGTGAGTTACATGAGTCAAAAGCGTGAGTTATTCAATGATATGAGTCTTATTCATGAGATGGTTGGGAAAGTAATTAACCACACTTAGGATTTTAATCTATCCGTTTTATTTATTTTTATTTTACACCAATTTATATCCCAAAATATTATCCATACCCTATATCATTCTTCATCCTAACCTTTGATTTGTTGAGATTAGGGATTTGAGCAATCTTAAGTATCGTAGTCGTGGATTCGGCTATGTATTTTTGATTTTGTCGCCCTTTTTGATATAATATTATTGGTGAAGATTACTTGGTCCTATCTTTAGCTTATTCGAGTTAAGGAATTGAGCAATTGCGAGTATCGTGGTCGTGGATTCGATCATGTATTCGTGATTTTGTCGCCTTTTCTGGAATATGAGATCGATAGAGATTAAAAAGAATGATCAACCCTTAACCTACTAACCCATTTTACCGCTTTAGACTTGTTACTCCTTGGCTTTAGTAGGGGAGATGCGTATACTTGTCAAGCTTATGATAGAATATTCGTCACAACTAGCAACTAAACGATTTAGAATTGTTTTGTATTAAAAGAAAATTATTTTGTTTCTACTTCGTTAAGTGGTTAGTTCTGTGATTATGATAAAACGAATACATGCTTAACCATTAAAAATAAATCCTAATACCTTTTAGGATACGTTTTCATAAGATTAAATTTAAGGTTTACATGGGGACAAGTAAAGTTCAAGTGGGGGAATATTTGATGAACTCAAATAAGTACATTTTATTAGCATCATTTATCCTATTTAGTTAACTTGTTTTACCTTATTATGTATGAGAATCGGTGCTTTAATATTTACTTTAGTGATTCTCAGGTAAAAACAGGTAAAAGGTGAAACTTGGCGATCTTGGACTAATTACGGAGCAAAACGAACAAGATGTCAAAAGTCTACTGAAACCCAGAAGATGCGCCGTATCTCACTCAACAGATACGCCGCAATATCATACTTAGATGAATTCGAAGACCATTGCCTGACTTTGAAGAATGCGCCGTATGGAATTCTACCACGCGTCGCATATGAAACTCTGGTCAAAGAAGAAGATCAAGCTCGTTCTACTCCAGATACGCAGCATCACACAATTAACATACGGCGTATCACTATCAAGACTTCACCAGAAACAATCCAAGACAACTGAAGGACATGCGCCGCATAAAGATTCAAGTTACGCCGCATCTAAAGGCGGTGTACGAATATTCCAGAATATAATAAGCTTGGACGCCACGCGAAGTTAAGTCAATGCACCGCATCTCATCATTACATGCGCCGCATCGAACCCTCAGACAGAAACTATAAATACCCCAAGACCTAGACGAATTTTGTGTGCACCATAACCCTAAGGAGACGAATTCTGACGAACAAACAACACAAGACACACCCCAAACGAAGGTCTTTGAGCTGTAAGAAGGTCCTGCATGTATTTAATTCATTAAGTAGTTTTGTTTTATTGTAATAGTAAGCTTTGAATCCATCAGGATTGATGGCCGGTAGTTTGTGAGTACGCAATAATCAAATGCCCGCTTTAAAATTGCTTTCCCATTGATTAAAGTTTATATGTTGATATCTTTGGTTTCCTTATATTAGTGCATTGATTACCTCTGTGTCTAGCTGAGCACTGCTGAGCCGCCATACTCCTTCCTCGCCTACTCACTCTGATGTCTTTGGATGAGTAGGATATTCATAAGTAATCATTAAGGGTTTACTCGCCGATATAATAGCTAACGAGTACGGATTAATTTTATACACTTCATATAAAACTAGCAATAAAACAAGTGACAAGCTATCTTAATTATCAGGACAGGCCTTCTTATTGTCTCTACTATCTATCTGTGTACGTGTATGCTATTCGCTGATTTGTTCTCATTAGTATTTACTGTTTAATTAGATAACCAAACCGTGGCAATCTCTCAGGCTGAACCCCCTATCATTAGATTAGACTGTAAAGCTAACTTAGATATTAAAATACTGATTAGGATAATTAGATAATATGTTCCACTCTTAGTGATCGACACTCTGCTTACCATTATATGCAAACTGACCGGGTACACTGCTCGTTAAGTGTATGTGTTATTGATAAGTCGGCTAAATATAAATGTAAAACTTGAGTAGGCATTAAACTGCTAAACCGCAACGACACATCACGCGCATCACCTAGCTATTGATTACTTGTTGTTGGTTTGTTATTAATTGTTGTGGGTGGGTGATATCGATGTTAGGCTTAAGAAAACTGGCTAACTTCCAATTGGTGACTTGCTTGAACGTCTTAAGAAACATGAATCGGATGTGTACTACGATTATTTGGTTGTATTTAATGCATAAGTAATTACTAGTGATTTCATGGTTTGGATACTAAATGTGTCGCTATAGAATGAAGTTTGCACTTATAGAGTTAGGGAAGATCGTACACGGCCCTAGTTGATGCAAATCTTATCCAGATCTGATGGTTACGGCGTAGTTGATGCATTGTTACGCCGTAACTTCAATATTAGGGTTTCTTCTACGTCGTAATCTTCATATGCTCTACGCCGTAGATATATTCTCGGATCAGAGATTTCTCTCGTAGTCTTTGTTACGCCGTAGTCGCAAAGTTGAGCTACGCCGTAGGTTGAGAAATGAGCTTGGAATACTCTCGTATACGTCGCTACGCCGTAATGCCAGAGTAATGTTACGGCGTAGTCTTCAATCCTGAAGATTCTTTAAGTCTTGAATAGTTTAGGGCGTAAACCACAGATTTGGTTACGCCGTAACTCTTGGTCCGCGTTGACTTTGGTCTTCATAGTTAAATTCCTTGCTACGGCGTAATTGAGAGATGATGTTACGCCGTAGCTTCTTTCAGCATACTTGTATTTGTTTGTCTTGGCACATTCTTTCCATTTTCCTCGTCTCTTTAGCTCCTATGCTCACTTGCAATCCTGGATACAAAATATAAAGAAATCAAAGTATATATCCATAAAATAAGTATAATACATGAGCATAATAGGGGGAAATTGACACTTAAATATCAGGATTATTTGATGTCATCACTGCCCTAATGTTGAATATGTGGAGGGCTATTTCTTTTCACCCTTTCTCATTATATTTCTTTTTTTTCATTCTTCAACCCCTTTAGCGCTTACCGAGACTTCATTACTAGAACCTTGTTGGGTTTGTTCCGGTCCTAGCTCTATCTCAGTCGACACTCTTCCCTTATCTCACTTTTCTCCTTTTTCAATCATTCCTAAGGACTTCTATTCTAACTAGAGGATTGTCCCTGGGAAGATCCCTCTGGTTCTGGTTGGATCATGGGAACTAATACCTAACCTAATCATCTTTATAACTCCATTGCATAAAGTAAAATAGTCGGTCTTTGGTATCATTCCATACTTCCATTCGCTCCCCCTTAATACGTGCATCGATATACGAAAGAGTTTAGCACATATGAGGGAGGTTTACACTAGAGTCCAAAAGATCACATTTTATCAGATTTCATATTTAAATCACATTCTCTCCCCCAATCATAAATTTCAAATCTTTTGAGATTTTGTGATCCCAGTTGATTTAAATACGTTAGTGGAACATATTAATGCTCCCCCTCAAATTATGAGGGACTCTGTTATTGTCAGTTGTGATGAGTTTATAAAAGATTTGGAGTTTAACGCGAAACTCATAAAAGATTCATACACTGAAACATAACATTTGATATTTATTCACTACTTATAATATACAAAGTTTAAAGATCAGTGGTCATTGAATTGAGTGTCTAACGTTTTGAAAAACAAAAATACTTTCCCCTCAATCATCTCATGAGAGACAAGTATTTAAGAGAATTTAAATCCGTTTGACACACAACCAATGAAATGTCATGACTTTTTGAAAAATACTCTCCCCCTCAATCAATGACCCGTTTTTCAATTAAAAGAGTTGTAGCCGTTGAATGAGTATGAGAAATTTGTGAAAAATTAAGTTAAATTGATATTTCAAAAACATGTAACCACCAAGTGAAACCCAAATACTTTCCTAAAGAATCATAGACTGAAAAGTATTTGAGATACAAAGAAGATTTCTCTTCTTATACAAGAAATAATGCACTGAAGCGTATATTAAATGAAGAAACACGGATATAAAGTAATATGTGCCCGAGTGAACTTCACCCAGTGGGAGGAACAGCCATCTTTTTCGCGACGTGCTTTCCCCATTTTGAAAACCGGGTTGCTATCTGAAGTAATAGCAAGCCATTTGACATGTTTTAACCGTTCAGTTTTACTTCTGCTTGAGCTTCATTTAAAGTCCCGTGTCATTATTGAATGACATTTCTAGGACCGTAAATGTTATCGATAAACAGAAGACATGCCTAGAGGAACTATTTTTGGTATTTTCTTGTTTTTCAGATTTTTATGGTTTTTATAGGTTTTAAAATTTTCTATATACATTTTGGTATAATATATGTACAAATTATATTATTCAATTTAAGAAGATGTCGACCTGAATACCAAAAGGATATCGTTCTGCACGTTATAGAAGTCGGTAGACAACATTTCTTAAATTTTCACCACCAAAGCTTTCGAGGCTCACGAATAATCATTTGAACTTGTGCCTTCTCAATGTGATGCTTTGGTAGCTTCCCCCCAAACCGACAATCATCTTCATGAGACCACTTCCCCCAGATAGTTGAAGTGATACAAAAAGTCTCATTGTATGAAGCTCAAAAATCCGAAGAAAACGATAACACCGAAGTAACAGGGTGAAACACGGATCATCTCTATGGTTATCAATCCCAGAATATATGATTAAGCCCGATCTCATGACCCTGTTGTGCGTCCTTGATGTCTACATTACTCTGCGGTTTTGAGCGTTTGTCTCTTTGGTGGAACAAGATATCAACACCTTCATTTCCCCAAGTGCATTCCAGTTATCTTTCATATAACAATTCAGTCCATATTGTACACATGTACCCACCACACGTTGAAACGATAACACCAAAGTAACAGGTTGAAGCACTGATCATCTCTGCAGATATATCAACTCCGTAATAAATGATTAAGCTCGATCACGTGAACCTGTTGTGCGTCCCTGATGTACACATATCTCTCCCATGATGGTTGCGATCTCATCGGAATCAGCATAACATTGTGTACATAAAGCATTAACCGGAAGCACTTTACCATAAACCATATCAGCTCGTAAGAAGATGTCGATAAGCAGTATCATCTCACGCTCCAAATATTCTTCTCATGTTTCATCCCTCTGAAAGCTGAAGTAATACATACCATAAGTATCAAGAGACCACTTCCCCCACGTAGTTGGAATAATACACCAAACGCCACGAGTTAAGACACTGATTTTCTCTGCGGTTATGACAATTGTCTTCCCGGGATAACTTCAAGTAAGAAGAAGTATTGAGTCCATCACGTATACTTATTATGCATTCAGATGTATGCCTCCTTCCCCCTTGCTGGTTTTGATACCTCAGAATCAGCAACATATTTTGCGCACATCTACTTGAAATCTTGTGAGAAGAACAAAGTTGGCTCAAATGTATCCAGTGAGAATCAACTGCTGCAGGAACTCTTTATGACTATCATTACCACCCCTTATGTAGGCTATTTGAAGTGACCACCGATGAAGTAAACTCGATAAACCAAACTTGAAGCTGAAGTAAAGTTCCCCGTTCTGGTGACTTAAGCTTGGATTAATGTTGGAAGAATGGTGTAGAGATTTTATGTTCCAAGCATATCTCTAAGTACTCAATACTCAATCAAAGTATGAGACATTAACACCTCTTGCGATTATCCACAACGTCATCTGCGTATGACACTGAGTACTACAACGTAACTCCTTAAGTGATAGTTAACCAGGTCTTCAACCATCCAACCTGACTGCTGGTAACTAGATAAACCAAGTCTTCAACTTAAATTTTAATCACGAGCAAGTTATCCTTGAAAGTCATGCGTCCAACCAACCTCAACTTCAAGATAAAATAAGATCACGCCTTTGTGAAAGTCAACTTCAATCTCAAATAAAGGATACTAAATAAACTCCGTGATCACATGACATTCCATGTCCAAATTCTTAGCCGGCATTTTCCTTTATGATCTTGTGGTTGGTTTACAAAGTGCACATTAGAAGAAACAACAATCCGTTAAGAAGGGGATTCTTTAGAGTCTGGTTTTGGGAAAGGGATACCAGATAACGGATCATTATTCATGTGTGCAACTTCAATATCATGATAGTTATCATCAACACCTTGAGGAATAACTAGAGATTGAGTTTCTTGAGTAGTCTGATTTATACTTCTAGATGGTGCATCTTGATCAATGGAGATTGAAGAAGGTGAACCAGTTGAGTCAGCAGGAACCGGAGCAAGAGCTTCAGGAACTAGATGATCAACATTCGTTGAGGCTTGGAAGTATTCATCAAACATAAATCCTAGTCATCCTTAGTAAATGGAACATTAGGTGTTGGAGGAGAGTCGTATGACCATTCTTCAAACATCAATCAACATGTAGTATATTCACACTTCTCCACCTCAAAAATTGCATACGAGGTTTACCATTTTTGATTGAGCAAGTGAATAAGAATAAACTCAATCATGTAGTTTGATGCGTGCGATGTGTCGTTGCGGTTTAGCTGTGTTAATGCCTATTCAAGTTTTACATTTATATTTAACCGACTTATCAATAACACACACACTTAACGAGCAGTGTACCCGGTCAGTTTGTATATAATGGTAAGCAGAGTGTCTATCACTAAGAGTGGAACGTATTATCTAGTTATCCTAATCAGTATTTTAATATCTAAGTTAGCTTTACAGTCTAATCTAACAAAAGGGGTTCAGCCTGAGAGACTTGCACAGTTTGGTTATTTTAATTAAACAGTAAATACTAATGAGAACAAATCAGCGAATAGCATACACGTACACAGATAGATAGTAGAGACAATAAGAAGACCTGTCCTGATAATTAAGCAGCTTGTCACTTGTTTTATTGCTAGTTTTATATGAAGTGTATATAATTAAGCTCGTACTCGTTGGTTTCATTATATCGGCGAGTAAACCCTTAATGATTACTTATGAATATCCTACTTATCCAAAGACATCGGATTAAATAGGCGAGGAAGGGGTATGTCAGCCCAAGCAGTGCTCAGCTAGACACAGAGGTAATCAATGCACTAATATAAGTTCACAAAAGACATCAAACATATAAACTTTAATTGATGGGAAAGCAATTTTAAGGCGGGCATTTGATTTTGCGTACTCACAAACTACCGGCCATTAATCCTGATGAATTAAAGCTTACTATTACAATAAAACAAAAGTACTTAATGAATTGAATACATGCCGGACCTTCTTACAGCTGTAAGATCTTCGTTTGGGGTGTGTCTTGTATTGCTTGTTCGTCTGAATTCGCCTCCTTAGGGTTATGGTGCACACAAAATTCGTCTAGGTCTTGGGGTATTTATAGTTTCTGTCTGATGGTTCAATGCGGCGCATGTAATGAGCAGATGCGGCGCATTGACTTAACTTCGCTTGGGTCCAAGCTTATTATATTCTGTAATATTCGTACACCGCCATTAGATGCGGCGTAACTTGAATCTTTATGCGGCGCATGTCCTTCAGTTGTCTTGGATTGTTTCTGGTGAAGTCTTGATAGTGATACGCCGTATGTCCATTGTGTGATGCAGCGTATCTGGAGTAGAACGAGCTTGATCTTCTTCTTTGACCAAAGTTTCATATGCGGCGCAAGGTAGAATTCCATGCGGCGCATTCTTCAAAGTCAGGCAATGGTCTTCGAATTCATCTAAGTATGATATTGCGGCGTATTTGTTGAGTTAGATACGGCGCATCTTCTGGGTTTCAGTAGACTTTTGACATCTTGCTCATTTTGCTCCGTAATTAGTTCAAAATCGCCAAGTTTCACCTTTTACCTGTTTTTACCTGAGAATCACAAAAGTAAACATTAAAGCACCGATTCTCATACATAATAGAGTAAAACAAGTTAAATAAATAGGATAAATGATGATAATAAAATGTACTTATTTGAGTTCATCAAATATCCCCCCACTTGAACTTTACTTGTCCCCAAGTAAACCTTAGATTTAATCTTATGAAAATGTATCCTAAAAGGTATTAGGAAGTAGAAACAAAATAATTTTTCGATATAAAATAATTCTAAATCATTTAGTTGCTAGTTGTGACGAATATTCTATCATAAGCTTGACAAGTATACGCATCTCCCCCACTAAAGCCAAGGAGTAACAAGTCTAAAGCGGTAAAATGGGTTAGTTGGTTAAGGGTTGATCATCCTTTTTAATATCTATCGATCTCATATTCCAGAAAAGGCGACAAAATCACGAATACATGATCGAATCCACGACCACGATACTCGCAATTGCTCAATTCCTTAACTCGAATAGGCTAAAGATAGGACCAAGTAATCTTCACCAATAATATTATATCAAAAAGGGCGACAAAATCATAAATACATAGCCGAATCCACGACTACGATACTTAAGATTGCTCAAATCCCTAATCTCAATAAATCAAAGATTCGGATGAAGAATGATATAGGGTATGGATAATATTTGGGATATAAATTGGTGTAAAATAAAAATGAACAAAACAAATAGATTAAAATCCTAAGTGTGGTTAATTACTTTCCCAACCATCCCATGAATAAGACTCATATCATTGAATAACTTACGCTCTTGACTCATGTAACTCACGCTTTAGGTAGACACGAATTATACTCAATAAAATCTTAAACAAAGAATAACCTTAGTTGGCGTTCCCGTAATGGCCAACTCCCATTCAATCATAAATATAATATACAACAACAAATAGTGGTGATATCTTCCACTTTACAAAACTTTACATAAGTTGGTTAAAACAAACTTCCAACTTTTTCTTCTTTCTTTTTCTTTTCTATTTTTTTCGATTTTATTTTATTTTTTTTATTTTTATTTTTTTAACCGTATAAAATTTCACAACTTTTTCTATCACGATTTTTCCGGATAATTTTTCCATACTTTTCATAACTTTCAGAAATAACTGTAATAGTGAAAGTAGTAAACACACGAAAAATAAACTAAAAATATACAATATGTACTTTCACTCCAATTGCATTGTGCAATTTCCCGACCTAACCAAAGATAATGAATTACACACGCGAACACATGTAATGTAAGGAAACACACTTTGCCTAAAGTAACTAACCACGGATTTCAATCTACAGGGTAGGCTAAGGTGTAAGGGTGTAACGAAACATTTTAACAAAGGTGTAAGAAATGAAAGGAATGGCTCTGAGGGTTTTTCTAGGGGTATCTTTCTCTAAAAATGAGAGTAACAAAAGGGTTTATACGGGGGTTAAATAACCGGTGTAGTTAGTTAATATCACATAACATATAAAGGCTTTTTGGGTGTAATCCTAGAATTTTACCAAGTTAGATAAGTCACTCCAATTATATCGATAATACTCATTATGGTGGTCTCGAATAGTATACAAGCCATGTTCTAAAGTTTACAAGTCACCAGCACACTAAAGTTTTTGATTATAGGCAAAAAGTAATGTTACGTGTGCGGCTATGTAATTTAGACTTAAACAAAAACATGCTAAAATTTTTTAAATTTTGATATATNGATAAGTCACTCCAATTATATCGATAATACTCATTATGGTGGTCTCGAATAGTATACAAGCCATGTTCTAAAGTTTACAAGTCACCAGCACACTAAAGTTTTTGATTATAGGCAAAAAGTAATGTTACGTGTGCGGCTATGTAATTTAGACTTAAACAAAAACATGCTAAAATTTTTTAAATTTTGATATATTAAGTGCATTTTAAGCATATTCTGAAAAAGTTTGGACAAGTAAGTGTTCTATTTCTCTATCCCCCCACTTAAGTTAAACAACGTCCTCGTTGTTTGTTTTAAAGGTTTAAAAACTGGAAAATAAAAGAATTAGAACAGAAAAACTTCCCTGATATTTGCTCGGAATGATCCTCCATTATGCGTTTACGAGCAAAGATCAACTTCCTTGTGGATTTAGAACGTTTAAGCTTCATGAATGATGTTTCCACAAAAAGTTCAGGAATCTATAATACTGCCTAGACTTTTAACACACTTGAGTTAAGAAGGTTCAAACTTGCATAATACATTAGTAGTTAGTGAAAATAAAACCTAAAAATTAAAACGGTAAATCATCAGGTCAGTCAATACGCCGCATTCTATGGAAGAAGATGCGCCGTATCGAGCCTGGAATTAATACGAATCAGAATAAAAGATGCGTCGTATCCTTAAACAGGGATGCGCCGCATTAAATAAACTGACAGAATTTTTTAAAGTTGTAAAATAAAAATGCATAAAAATAAAATAAGATATGACCAATGCAGATGATACGCCGCATTCCATTGTGGAGATGTGCCGCATCTTCTGCAGGTCTGACAGACTCGACACAGAACAGAAAATTGATAAAAATTTCCGGGTTGTCTCCCGGTCAGCACTTGTCTTTATTCCAGAGTCTTCAAGTTAGACTCATGTTCAGCTCCTATATTCCATCATCGATTCCCAAGTACCACTTCATGATGTATTTGCTCATTAGTTCGTCTCGTATATATTCGGGTCCCAATTTCAGCACTCCTTTGTAGAATCCTTTCATCTTTTGGTATGGGTAAAAGATCCCATTCTGTTTGTCCTTTTCATCTACATAAACAAATGGTGAGAATTTATAGCAATATTTGTTAGTGGCATGTTTAAAACTTGGGTGAGTCCGAGGCATCACGAAAGTGACGATATCTCTTCCGCTTTGAAAGGTGATTCTTCCTTCAAATCTTTTGGCATTAATAGTGATCTCTTTATAAAATGGTTTGCCAACAATCACATCACCCATCTCTTTATCACGATAGGCATCCATGTTTTCAACAACTGCAAAGTCAGTGACAATAACAAATTTTCCAACAAAAATAGGCACTTTCATAAAAGCTCCAACCACATTATTTCCTCTATATTCAACCTTCTTTTCCATGATAGAATTATAAAAGGTTTTTGACATTACGTTTATTGGCAAAATAGGAAAGAAATTGGCGCAAACTTGTTTGTACCCTATCATGCAAGGAAATTGTAAATTATAAGCGCAATCAACATGGATCCTTCTACCATAGTCATAAAAACTAGGATATCCCTCAAATTCATTATCATCTCTAGTATTTATAACATTTACACTAGGGTTATCCATAATTTCAGTTTTATTGGGTTCATCATCTTCCATAAATCTATCATTAAACACTAATGGGGTTTTAAGATCGTTTAACTCAATATAATCTCCATCATAGCATTCAAGTGATTCGTTTCGCACTAATATTTCTCCCATAAACTTAGCTTCTAGGTCGAGGTCTATATTATCTCTTAATCCTAGCATATAAACTCCTCTAATTATGCTTCTAACCGGGTTTCACATTTATAGACTAGTTTGTTATTCCCTAGCTTTAATGATATTTTTCTTTTAATTAAATACATTAATTTTAGCATGGGCAGTAGACAAGAAAGGTCTTCCGAGGATTAAAGGAATCTTAACATCTTCGGGCATATCTAGTATTATAAAGTCTACGGGGAACACAAACTTCTCAATCCTAACAAGCACATTTTCAGCAATCCCCTTAGGTCGTTTCACCGTTCGATAAGCCAATTCAATAAGCAGCTTAGTTGGTGTTAATTTTCCTAAGCCTAGTGTAGTGAATGTCTTAAAGGGCATAACACTAACACTAGCTCCTAAGTCAGCTAATGCATTATTGAAGGACATATTATTAATTGAACAAGGTAAAGTAAAACTCCATGGATCCTTTTCTTTATGAGGTAAGGCATGTAGATCGGTTGCAGGGTTCCCTTCTTTCATTGTAGCCTTGATCTCCTCTTCAATCCTTGACTTCTCCTTGATTAGTCTTCTAACGCTGATTGAAGAGTTAAAGAAATATTGGGGCTTCAAAACATCACCATTCTTCAATCTTCCAGGAAAAGGTATGTTAGGCATGACTTCTTCAGTAGTGGTTATGGCCTTGACATGATCTCTTGGATTAGTTTCAGTTGAGCTAGGTAGACTTCCATATCCCCTTTCTTGAAGCACCTTACTCATTTGACCTATTTGTTGTTCCAATGCTTTGATCGAAGCTCCTTGGTTTCTTGTCATAGTATCCGTTGAGGCGAGGATTTCTGTGATCATAGCAGTGTTCTCTTCATGTCTTTTATCAGCATTGGCGATAATTTGCTTTAGAGTGTCATCTAAAGTCTGCCTTCTCTCTTGATATGTGGGATTTCCATTATACTTCTGATAGAATCCCGGAACAGCTTCCCTAAACTTTCCTGAATGTTGGAATGGTTGTCCAAATTGTGTGTAGTATGCTTCTTCAAAAGTCTCACTTTCATTCTTTGTAGGGCAGTCCTTAGTGTAGTGAGGTCTTTCGCATTTTTCACATCCAACTTGGGCAGCATATATCTTTTCATCTCTTTTCTTCATATCTCTACTAATTTTATCCAATTGAGCTTGAATTGCAGCATACCCGTCAAAATTAGTGCTGCTCTTAGTTCTAGTAGAGGTCCCATCGTGCCATTTTTGAGAATGATCAGCAGCTTCTTGGATNTAGGGCAGTCCTTATTGTAGTGAGGTCCTTCGCATTTTTCACATCCAACTTGGGCAGCATATATCTTTTCATCTCTTTTCTTCATATCTCTACTAATTTTATCCAATTGAGCTTGAATTGCAGCATACCCGTCAAAATTAGTGCTGCTCTTAGTTCTAGTAGAGGTCCCATCGTGCCATTTTTGAGAATGATCAGCAGCTTCTTGGATGGCTTTTCTAGCATTAGCTGCACTCATTTGTGGCACAGCTCCCTTAGCATCCAAGATTTGTCTAGTGGGCACGTCCAATCCGTGATAAAATAGTATTATCTCCTGCATTTTGGTTTTAGATAGTGTTGAGGACATCTTGCCAGAAAATCTTTAAAGCGCTCCCAAGCCTGGTGGAGAGTTTCATCGGGCTCTTGCTTGTAACTGTTGATGGCCTCCATCTTTTTAGCAGTCTTTCTTAGGATCTAAGTTTATCACTGTTTATCAAGTCTCGGTTATTTCAGTACATGTAATAGGTTGCTACTATATTTAGTTCACTTATATTACGTATGAAGTCCATTAAATGTCCAATGGGCCTCAAAGCCCACGAATTAGACAACATAGGGAGGAAGGGAGTGTTGCCCTATTCCTCACCTATAAATAGGACCTCATGTAAAACATTTCATTTTGTTGGTTATTTCATTATCTAAAGGAAACTCTTGCACTTTCATCATTCTTATTGATTTAATCAACCAAACTCTATTCTTATCTCATTTCTACCAAAACCAATACTTGTGTTTACAATATGGTGACCTAACAAGTGGTATCAATCGCTAGAAGAAGGTGTAATTTTTTGTTTTTGTTTTATACGAACCAAAATAGTGTTTTTACTCGTTAGTTTTGCAAAATTTTGCTACTTTCTTGTTTTTTTCGTGTTTATTTCACATCTTTGTCTTCAAACTTGTGCTACAAACCCAAACAATCAACAAAGTCTCAAAATTTTTCAAAAATATTATTGATTCGAAAATTCTCTTTTATCTCGTTTTAAGAAACGTACATCAGGCAGAAAATCTAGGCCCACTAATGCTTCAAAATCTGTGCTAGGACTTATGCCTTGTGTAGTTTCTAAGGATGATGTAGTCACCCCAGTAGTTGCAAACAATAATTCTAGGAACATGCCATCACTTAGCGAATTCACTAAGAAGAAAGCAAAATCTAGTTGGAATTGGCAACGTTGGTTACAAAGAACACATAACTTTAAATGGATTCCTAAAATTGTTAATATGTGTGCTTCTAACCCAACGGAACCCACAACTTCTTTGGGTTCCACCCTTACCATTGTACCATCGTCGTCTCTTTTGTGTGATGCAGGTGGTGCAAATTGTTCTCTGGATTGTTGATAGTGGATGCTCCCGACACATGACAGGCAATCTCAAACTATTAAGAAACTTTGTCTCAAAGTTCATTGGTACTGTCAGATTCGGGAATGATCATTTCGCTGCAATTATGGGGTATGGGGACTATGTCAGTGGGAATATCGAAATTAGTCGTGTGTATTATGTCGAAGGCCTCGGTCACAATCTATTCTCAGTTGGTCAATTTTGTGATGGTGATCTGGAAGTTGCATTCAAGGAGAAAACTTGTTTTGTTATTGATTTACAAGGAAATGATCTTATGTCAGGCACACGTGAAAACAGTCTTTATACAATTTCAATATCCGACATGACTGCTTCCTCTCCCATTTGTCTACTTTTAAAGGCTGAATCGACAAAATCCTGGTTATGGCACAAACGGATGTCTCATCTCAACATCAAAACTATGACTGATCTTGCTCGCCATAAACTAGTTGACGGTCTTTCAAGGTTCAGATATGCAAAAGATCACTTATGTCCCGCTTGTGAACAAGGAAAGAGCAAACGTGCACATCTAAGTTCAAAACCAGAACCTAGTACCGATCATGTTCTTCAACTTCTTCATATGGATTTATGTGGCCCAATGCGAGTACAAACGATCAATGGGAAACGGTATATTCTTGTGATTGTTGATGACTTCTCCAAATGGACTTGGGTCTATTTTCTTCGAAGCAAAGATCAAGCTCCATCGATGATAATCACCTTTCTCACGAAAATTCAGGTTCAACTTCGCAACACAGTCAGCATCATAAGAACATACAATGGAACTGAATTCAAGAATCAAACTCTTCGTGATTATTTTGAGAAAGTTGGAATTGTACATCAAACATCAATTGCACGGACTCCCAAACAGAATGGAGTGGTCGAAAGACATAACAGAACGTTAGTGGAAGCCGCACGAACAATGCTCATTAATGCTCAATTACCAGATTATCTTTGGGCAGAAGCTGTCTCAACCGCATGTTACACCCAAAATCGTTGTATGATTAACAAACGTCATAAAGTCACACCGTATGAAATTGTTCACAAATGCAAGCCTAACATTCAACACTTTCATGTATTTGGTTCTCTATGCTATCCTAATAATGATCGTGATGATCTGGGTAAACTTAAAGCAAAGGCTGACGTCGGTATCTTCATTGGATATTGTGAAAACTAAAAAGGTTTTCGAATCTACAACCGTCGTACTAGAGAGATTCAGGAGACTATTCATGCTAATTTCGATGAGCTCACAGAAATGGCTTCTGAGCAAAACAGCTTAGGACCCGCAGCCAACCGTCTTATCTTTCCAGACTCTTCAACTGAACCATTGTCACTAACTCG
>LBNU01019289.1:0-27156 GCA_014162995.1 Artemisia annua
AGCCCTTAGCATGTGAAAAGAAAGAACCAAGCACAACATATATCCACCAAACACATAAGACAGTATTGTGATGAAATAAGATCTTATTCTTGATTAAAAACATGCCAACGTTAGGAGGCGGTTTAGATACCCTCTAAAGGTCTGTAATACACGTACTAGGGGTTTAACCCCTTAAAGTTCTCCACTCCCAACAATTCGACTAAGTTCCACACAGGTTATCCTAAAATAATGAAATCGTTCTATATATATAGAAAACGCGGGCTGACGGGCGTCAGCCAATAGGGACGTCGTGCAGCTCCGGCTGGATCGATTAGGGTTCCTGACGGGCCTGGGTTGACGGTGGTCCATAATTGCTGGGTTCCAGTCTGACGGCCTGGTTGACGGCGTCACCAAATTGCACCTACAAAACTCTCTGCCCGTCACGAGTATTTTCCACTTCTTGACTTCACCTGTCCTGAACGGCGTCACCTTGTAGAGCGTGTGACGGCGTTCACCTTCTGTTTGATATTTAAGGGTTTTTGATTCTTTGTTGTGTTCCGCACTTTTCACTCCGAAACACCCGGAAAAATTGCTTCTTTTGTGATTTTCCTTCAAAACTTACCTTTTAAAATGAGAAAAGAAACGACTGTTGGGTGAAACCAAACCAGAAAATTAGAACCCATCCATTAACGACTATTGTTAGAGAGGACTCAAACCGACCCCTAAAACCACCCGTCAATCGCAGCAATAATTCACAAATTATTTCCCGTTCTCATCAGTCGTCATATCTTAGTCCACCATGGTACCAAAGATCGTTCGAGTTCATAGCGAGAGCGAAAGATCAGTGACACGTTATGAAAGCAACACTATAGAATCGATCGCATCCCAACCTTATGCCCTGCACCGTTACGTATTTCCCGTGTGCTATAGAGACCTCAAGATAAGTATGTATCTATAAAAGCAATAAAGAGTATAGGTACGTTAGAAGAGAAGATGTAAGATACCTTGAGGTGGAGCTGGTTAACTAGCAAACTTAATTCCGCCCTAATCCTCAAAAACCAGAGATTATATACGATGGTCTATACATGAGAATACAGCGATAAAAAACATATAAGAACTTCTTCCGATCACACCCATTAGAACCTAGATATACGAGAGTGTAGGTTTATCGTAGCTAACGAACACTATTCCCCTGTGAGAGAACGATCAATCCCCCCGGTACTTGCCACTTTCATTATACTACATCGGTCAGGTACACGCTACTGGTGGGGATTGCAAGCTTCTCGAGAGCCCTCGAGGGAGGTAAAACGTATGCATGTGCAATCCACGCAGCATCAGTGTCATACGGAGTGCAACTTTTTTGTTCCAAAAACTCTGAGGTGCACAAATGACTGTATGAAAATATTTCATATGGCCATATGGAGTGCAGTTATAGTTTCAAAAACTTCTGAGGTGAGCATATGACTGTATGAAAATATTTCATATGGTCATATGAAAACGTGAAAATTTTAAAATCCTACAAATGGTTTAAAAATGCATTCTAACTATTTAAACTACTATGATAATGCAAAAATAAGATTTCCTAACTAATAAACTACTATTCAAATTCTCCCGAAATGCAATCTAACAACTACACTACTAAAATTATGCAAAATTGTTGATCCCAGTTGAGCAAACGATCTTGTATAGAAGCTGACTTGAATTATAACTTAAACAACACGCGGAATATATTGTTTAACTTAAGATGAACACAAGAACAAAGATTTCACACTTTAACACTTCAATATATTAAATACGAGCACTCTTACAATGCTAGGGTTTACACCTTGAAGTGATTTGACTTAGACACGTACATATTCTAACCCTAGGGATCTCCTTTTATAGATAAGGAACCCTACACGGTTTACAATAACTTCTTACACAAACAAACGATATTCTAAACCTATAGAATATTTAATACAATCATTACTATAATTACAAGACTCATTCCTATAATAAACTCTGAGCAGCAGAGTCTTGCAATTCTCTTCAGCAGCACTTTCACACTAGCAGCAGAGTCATCTTCCAGCAGCAGATTCAGTCAGCAGCAGATTGATATTATTTAGAAGCAGAGTCCTAAAACCCAACAATCCTCCCCTAAACTTGATATTTACCTCCTAAATCATCAAGTTTCTCTTAAGTACAAATAACCACAAAGAGGATGCTTCCAAACACTTACTTCTTAGAATTTAGAATCTGCTCATACTTCTGCACTAACTTACAAGCCATATCATTAGTCTTGAAATGTTTCTGAAGCATTAAGAATCCAGGCTTTACCATCTCAGTGATTATTTCTTTATTAGCATTTAAACCAGGATAATCTTTTTCCACTAGAAGAAACACAGTAACTCCTCCAGCTGATACTTCATGAACTCCACAAGATTGATACAAATACCATCTGTTCACCCTTTTGTTTTTCATTTCAAACCATTCTCTATTAGTAGCATGAGGTTCAAACATTATCTTTAGATTATGATAGATAATGTTCTCATGATCATTTTCTGGCTGCTTATCCCCAAATCTTTCTTTGTATAATCTCCAAACATCACACACATCATCTCTATCCATGTGATTGAGCATTTGAGAGAATCTGATAAAGCCATAATACATATCATTTGTTCTCTTAAACTCCCAATACCCTTCACTGCCATCTCTGACTCTAAAGGTATAAGAGATGATTGGATGTTTAGCTGCCAAAGGAACTGTATTGGAGATTTCTGGTTCTACTCTTGTAGACAAAGTGGTGAAAGACATCAACCTTTCCTGCTCAGCTTGTGTTATCTCCTCTGTAGCTTCTTCTTCCACATCTGAACTGCCAGCAACACTAACCTTCCTCTTTTTCCTAGCAAAAGTCTTCTGAATAGTTCCTCTTTTCTTGCTTTCATAGATAGGAGTAGGTTTAATGTCTGCTGTAGTCTGCTCTGCATCTTTAGGCTTATCAACATTCTCAGCCTCTTTGATTTTCTCAGGCTCACCAGTAGACTTATCACCTCTGAGCTTTCTGTTCATTTCAGCTATTATCTCTTCATCTTCTTTAGAACCCATAGCAATGAACCTATCACATTCAGTTCTAGCATGTTGGTACATTTCAAAAATCTCAGAGTCTGTCTTTCCCCTTAGAACAGCCATTTTCCATTTCTTAACTTTGTTAAGATATTTCTCCTGATTTCTTCTTTGCTGTAGAGGTGTTGGCCCTTTGAGAATCTTTTTCTTCTTTCTAGCAGCAGCAACTTCCTTCTTCTTCTTAGCAGTAACTGTGTTTAACCAAGCTTTGACATCAAATGTAGGAACTTCTTGTTCCTCAATCTTCACAAGTTTACAAAACTCAATGTCAACTTCAGTCTTAACCAGCTCATCCTCCCATGCTTCATAAGCCTTAACATCATTTGCAACTTTTTCAGCTTGAAGTCTTTCTGCTTCCTCAAGCTCTAAGTATTCTTGTTGTTGAAGTTTTAAAGCTTCATCTCTATCAAGTTTCTCAAGCTTGTCCTTAGGCCAAAATTCAGGTGGAATTTGAGAATAATCCACTTCTTCATCACTTGAATCAACCTCAGGTTTCTCTTCCATCTTTCCTTTACCTTTGTCAGAACTTGAAGCAATAGACTTAGCTTTCTTGATAGGGACAGAAGGTTCTCTGATAGACACCCCCTTTGTTGGCAACTTAGAAACATGAATTGGTTGTGAGAGTGATGTTGGTTGTGGTGATTGAATTGGTTTAGGTGGTTGTTGTTGTGATTGAGATGATGGTTGTTGTTGTTGAGATGATTGCTCTGCTAATTCCTTCTTACTGAGCATCACCATTGCCTCAGCAGCAGCTTTGTCACTAGAACCAGCAGCAGATCCCTGTGCATCAGCAGAGTCACCTTTTGCACTAGCAGCAGGATCAGCAATAATTTCTGCAGCAGTAGTTTCATGAGCAGCAGAGTTATCAGCAACAGAACCCTGATCTTTATCATCAACCACAGATTGTTCAACAACACTTGGAGCAGCAGATTCTGGAGCAGCAGAGTTACCAGCAGCAGATTCAGCAGCAGAGTCTTTCAAAGTATCTCCAAAAGCCTTTAAAGCCCCACTCATCAACTCTGTAGCCTTCACAAGTTGTTCAGGTTCCAAATTTTTGAGTTTGTCTACTACTGACTCTGAAGTTTCCACAATTTTCTCCAATACAACCTCATGCCCTTCTCTGTCAGCAACCACATAGTTTGCAACATTTTCACCATCACCACCACTGTCAATCTCCATATCATCCCCTGATCTCATACCAGTATCCAAACCATCAGCAGCATGTTCTTCCAAAATTTTATCCTCCCCTGAATTTTCCAAATCATTCCTCCCCTGTTTGGAAGCATCCACTTCCATAGCAGTGGGTAGAGTAGAGGAACTACTCTTCTTGGAAGGTCCCACTTTCTTAAATCTTTTGAAGGTTGAAGATCTTGATTTCTTTAAATTGAGCAGCACCTTCATCTGCTGCTGCATTTTAGTGATCTCCTTAGCCTGTGCAGAGACTATGTCCTCCAAAGATTTACATCTGTTCTCCAAAGTGGTATAGTTTTTCATCAATTCCTTAACTTGTTTCATACTAGTCTCATCACTTCGACTTGTGTTACCTGGTCCGAGAGGTGAATCATTGACATTGTCATTGTGTACAAAGTCATCCATCAATTCCTTAGTTGCAGATCTGTCCTCATCACGTCGGGATGTGTTACCTTCCCTGAGAGGTGAATCTTTGGACTTAAGTTCAGTATCAAACCTAGTTTGATCACCTGAACCCCCTATATTTTCCATTTGTCTAGGGTTACCATCACTGGATTCAAATTCAGAAGAATCTTCCTCACTAGATGTTGCCTTGGTTTGGGTCTTACTTATGTTAACACTATCCTGCTCTGCTGCTAAGCTAGTAGCAGTAATGTTAGCCCTTGCCAATCTGTCTCCTCATCACCTAAGACAGTCTCATTTTGTTTTTCCATCCTGACACTGGCCTGAGAATGCTCAGTGTCCTTTGAGGTTGTCCTATGTGTTTGGGTCTTTTCAGTGTGTGGAGATGAAACCTCATTTGAATCTTCAAAATTGGGTGTGTGTTGGGAACCAGTAGGGTTTTCTGATCCTTCACCCTGATTGTTTTGCACAAGTTGCACCATATAAGGTAAAAGTGGTGTAACTTTGCCAGAAAAACTTTTTCCATTTTTGACCAGAAAAGCAAACATTTTAGGCACTAAAGGTATAGCCTCATAAACAGCCTTATGTGTTCTTACTTTATTAATTTTATTTACAACAATCAATTGAACAAATCTAGGATAAAGTAGATATGTTCCCCCTTCCCTGAGGGATTTTACCATCCCTTCTAAAATCAAGTTTGAAAAATTAAAAGGGTTTCCATTGCACAGACACACCATAGCAGAAGCTATGGGTGCACTGAACTCATTCCACCCAGATGTTTTAGAACTCAAACAATGCAAAGGAGTATGGACCAAAAACTTGTAATGAGAACAGAGAAGACCTTTTTGAAATTTTAAACCATCATTTTTCCTCTCATATCCCAAAGTCTTTAATCCAGTAAAAATATCAGCTTTAACCAGAACTTTAGGGGCACCCTCATCATCAAAGAGAAGAGTCTCCCTAATGATGGATTCACTCACTAGGACCTTTTGATCATCCACCTTAGCAGCAATATATGTTTCCCCCTTGTGAGTTTTGACCTTAGCAGTAACCCAAATCTGTTTGATGTAGGATTGATAAATAGTTGGGTTCACAGTTAATGCATACCTAATTGAAGTAGCATTAAGGAAGTGCACCATCTCTGTAAACTCGTCTGGTACTGAGTTTGCATCAAGAAGTGCAACATTGTTGTGTTCGCTTGCCCAAGTGCGTGTAATCTCCATGAAAGTAGGGTTTGTGAATTTGGGGATTTGTGATTTTGAATGTAATGGAATGGTTATGCACGGTTATACTTCAATTGGGAGCGTATAAAAACTGATTGTAAGAATCAATTAGGTTTTTAACTTGATTTGGGAAGTTACATAACCGCCCTTCCACTTTTAAACCGAGCAGCAGAACCCTTAAGTAGCAGCACCACCAGCAGCAGAGTTATATAACTAGCAGCAGATTGGTTTTGGCTAGCAGCAGAGTTGACTGAATCTTGATACTTCTTGGTCAAACGATCAAAAAGTCAAACCTTCCACCATATTTTCCTTAATTAATGAGAATTACCAACTACGCATTAATTATTTTCCCCAAATTTGATCCGTTATAAAAAGAAACCCAATCACTTCTAAATCTATCACAAATCAAAACCCTAATTACTTTCGCATATCGAATCAATCCTTCCCACTTCAAAATCAATTCCATTCAAAATAAACGTTTTCTAATGGCACCCAAACGTGAAGTGATTAACATCTCTTCTGAGTCATCTGATTCTTCGGATTCAGAGTTTGATTCTCCAATTGACATCACTCCATTGCCACCATATCTTCCACCATATCGTCCTCCTCGTAATAGAATGAGGACAAAGGAACAAGCCCGAAAGTTCAAACATGATATCAATGCTGCCTATCTTCCATGGCATCGAGATTATCAATCACCCACCAACAGAAGGGGTGAAGGTACATCCAGGGGCGAAGGAACATCTAGGGTTCCTCACAAAGAAGATACTTCTGAGCTTGCTAAAAGGCTCCCAAATGCCCTTGCTCATGCCCTTGAAGCAGCTATGTCAACAATGGCTCCCATGGCTCCCATTCCAGTTCCTGAGTCCTCCAAGTCATCAAGGAAGCCTCCCCTCAAGGTTGTGGTTGCTCTTGCTTGCAAGAGGGTCTGGACCAAGGATATGCATCTGAAGAAGAAGCATGATCCAAAGGACAAAGGGAAAGGACCCATGTAGTAGGCTTGTTAGGTAGCATGATGTAGTATCTTTTGTGTTTTGATTGGAACTTGCCTTGTAATCTTCATCTTTTGATCATGGAATGAACCTTTTACCTTTATGTTTGAATCTCTTTCTTAAACATTTTGCAATTACATCCATGTTAATCTTATCCTGCAAAAGATTAGTCCAACAAAACAAACAAGTCCACAATAGCAAAATCTAACTCAGCAGCAGAGTATCCAATAGTAGCAGAGTAGACTTTAGCAGCAGATTCACTTTTAACAATGACAACAAACTTTTAAGAGCAATAACAGTACAAATCCTTTTACAAAAATTTACAATAACACATAGAGATAAGTTTTCTAAAGATTGATCATTCCAATACTTGCAATCAAATATTGAAATCTACCCACATCAAAGTGTTTGGTAAGTAGATCTGCAACATTTTGATCAGTATGGACTTTAACAATTTGAATCAACTTCTTTTCATAGCAATCTCTATTAAAATGATGTCTTATCTCAATATGTTTTGTTTTAGAGTGAAAAACAGGATTTTTAATTATGCATAGAGTACTGTTATTGTCTATATGGATTTTGGTGTTCAAAAAGTTGTACCCATAGTCCAGCAATTGATTTTACATCCAAAGCACTTGACCACAACAACTAGAAGCAGCCACATACTCAGCTTCTGTTAAAGAATTTGCCACCACAGTTTGTTTCTTGCATTGCCATGACACCAACCTGTTTCCAAGATATTGACATCCTCCTGTTGTGGATTTTCTATCCAAGCAACTCAAAAGGTGAATTCTTAGGATACCAAAGCCCCAATTTTGGTTGATGCTTTAAGTATCTAAAGATTCTCTTGACTGCATTGAGATGTGATTCTTTAGGAGTAACTTGAAATCTTGCACATGCACAAACAGAGAACATAATGTCTGGTCTTGATGCTGTAAGATACATCAATGAACCAATCATTGATCTGTACACATGAACATCCACATCTTTGCCTTCTTCATCTTTTAGCAATGGTTTGTGTTTCTCCATAGTAATCTTTGCAGGCTTGGCGTCTGTGAATCCAAACTTCTTTAAAATATCAGCCACATATTTATCTTGGTTAATAAATATGCCATCTTCCTTTTGTTTCACTTGTAATCCCAAAAAGAAAGTAAGTTCTCCCATAGAACTCATGGAAAACTTGTCTTTCATTATCTTCTCAAACTCCTCACACATAGCCTTGCTTGTAGAACCAAAAATGATGTCATCAACATAGACTTGAACCAGCAGAATATCATCTTTAGTCTTTTTAATGAACAAAGTTTTATCAATCCTACCCTTAGTGTAACCACATTCTAAAAGATAGGTTGACAACTTTTCATACCATGCCCTGGGAGCTTGATGCAAACTATACAGTGCTTTATCAACTCTATACACTTTGTCAGGGAAATTTGGATCTTCAAAACCAGGTGGTTGTGACACATAAACCTCCTCTTTGATTTCCCCATACAGAAAAGCACCTTTCACATCCATTTGATACACTACAAAATCTTTATATGAAGCAAATGCCAAAAACAGTCTAATGGCCTCAATCCTTGCCACAGGTGCATATACTTCATCATAATCAATGCCTTCTTGTTGTGTGTATCCTTGAGCAACTAATCTTGCTTTGTTTCTTACCACAATGCCTCTTTCATCTCTTTTACATCTGCATAGCTTCCAACCAACTTGATTCTTGTAAGGCTTTATATACATTCTTGGGTTCTATTTGTGATAGAAAACAAGCAAAAAGGCGATTCTGTAGATCTTTATGGCTATTCCTTTGATGTAAAGATCTAGCAAAGAAACTTTTGTGAAACAATTTCCTTGTCTTGTTCCTTGTCTGAACATTAGTTGATGGATCACCCAAAATATTTTCCTTTGGATGATGTTTATGAATTCTTGTTGTCTTTGTAGGACTGACAGGAATGTTGAGTTCCATGTTGTTAAAGTCAGTCTGAGCACCAAAAATTTCACCATCAAGAGCTTCATCATCTGTATCTTCATATATTTCAGTCAATCCAGGCATCTCTGGATCATCCTGAGAAGATGTATCAACCAAGGATATGCCTTATGTGTCAACTGCAGAAAACTTATGTATCTCTGAAGAAGCAGTTTGCTCAGCAGCATAGTTGTCAGCAGCAAAGTTGTCTGCAGGTGTAGCAGCAGAATCAGACAAACTGCTGCTGGGAGCAGTTTCCTTTGTGACACCATCATTAATCTCCTGTGCTTCACTAGATGATTTCAGACCTTCCCCCTCATCTCCCTTGGGAGAATGATCATCTTGTGAGCTGTTGGTCTCCTGAGTGGGAACAATAGTTGGACCAAGCTTCCATTTTTCAACCAGAACAAATTCTTCTTAAGGTGTGGATGTCTTTGCATCTTTAGCTGCAGAAACAGTGTCTTTTGTACCTGCATCATGGTTAGTATCTACACCTGCAATCACTGGCTCATAATTCATGGTTTTGGTTAGCATATCAATGTTAAACAACCACTCAGGTTCTGTCTTTGCAGTATTAGGTTTATTCTCATCAAACTTAATATGCAAATTCTCCTCTACAAATCTAGTTCTTTTGTTGAACACCCTGAAAGCTTTACTATTTATAGAGTACCCAACAAAGTAACCTTCATCAGCCTTCTCATCAAACTTGCCTAACTGGTCTTTGGTATTTAAGATGGTAATAGGACACCCAAATGGTCTAAAGAAAGCTATCATTGGCTTTTTACCATGGAATAATTCATAAGGGGTCTTATTGTGAGGCTTAACTACCTTACTCCTATTCTAAACAAAGCAGGCAGTGTTCACTGCTTCAGCCCAAAAAGGTATAGGTAACTTAGAATCTGACAACATAGTCCTAGCAGCCTCAATCAATGTCCTATTTCTCCTCTCTGCTACACCATTTTGTTGAGGAGTTCTAGCAACACTGTATTGTCTTAAAATACCCTTACCCACACAGAACTGATTCATAGCATAATTCTTAAATTCAGTTCCATTATCACATCTGATTATCTTAACTTTATGATTAACTAGGTTTTCTATTCTAGTGATGAATTCTTTAAGAATCTCAGTGGTTTCATCCTTAGAAGCTAGAAAGAACACCCATGTAAACCTGCTAAAATCATCTTTGACAACTAGGCAATATTGCTTCCTATTCAGACTATTCACATAAACAGGTCCAAATAAGTCCATATGAAGCAAATGCAAAGGCTTTGTAATGGTATTAACAACTTTGGACTTAAAAGATACTCTGTGTTGTTTACCCTTTTGACAGGCAACACAGGTTTCATGATTTTCAAAAAACTTTTGAAGGTAATCCTCTGACAAGATTTCCTTTGACCAATTTGTTCATAGTTTTGAAATTCAAATGGCCAAGTCTCCTGTGCCATAGTTTGGATTCATCAATAGTGGCCTTTGCAAGTAGACAAGTTAAAGCTCTTTTGGGAACTATGTTCTTTATATGATCACTGTATATGTTATCAGATCTAGGGACTCTTAGTAGCACAAATTTTTTATCTGGCAACTTAAAGTCAGGAGAAAGGATAAGACATTCAGTATCAGTAAAAAGAACAAAATTCCTTTTGTCACATATCTGTGAGACACTAAAGAGGTTGAACTTAAGTCCCTCCACAAGGAACACTTTTTCAAAATCCAAACTACCTGTTTTGATTGTACCAGTACCTATAATCTTTCCTCCTTTGACATCATTACCAAAGGCAACATATCCACCATTCTCCATTGGCTCAAAATCCTCAAGTTGGGATATGTCTCCTGTCATATGTCCAGAGCAACCACTATCAACAATTCCTTTGTCTTTTAGATCATCTTGAAGATTGCCCTGCACATAAAAAGTAGAGAAATTAGTTTCTCTTTTTGACCCAAGCCATTACTGACTTGGATCTACCCTGTGCATCAACATATTTGTACTTAGTTAGGTCCATTGATGCACTGCTGGTATTGGAAACTTTAGATAAAGCATTTGATTTTGGTTTCCAAGTCCAGCAAGCTGAGGCCTTTACAACATAAAAATGATTTCCAACAACTGTATCTGTTATAGATTTTGAAACAGCAGCAGAGTCTACTTTTGTATTAGCAGTAGAACCAGTTGTTTTATTATGAAAAGGCCTGTTTGGTTGAGCAGTTACAGTAGATCTAGTAACACCAGATCTCAATAACACTGCTCTTGGAACCATTTGTCTTTTGGAAGGAGAGTGAGTCCTTTTTGAAAAGTTTTGATGATTCACTCTTGTATGTTGGTTCCAAACAGGTTTTTGGTAGTCCTTACAATTTGCAATAAGATGTTCAAAACTACCACATTTATAACATGCCTTCTTTTTCAATTGAAAATCATTACCTAATTTGTGAGAAACTAGGTTATTGAAATTTCTCTGATTACCCCTAGGCTTGTTGATAAACCTCTTCATGTGATGTCTAGGTACCTCATTATACTCAACCACTTTTCTAGACATATTATGACCTAGCACAGGTTTCAGGAACTTAACCTGTTTAACTCTAGACTCATCAACTTTAGGAATTTCTTCCTGTTTAACACTTAGTGTTGGCTTAGTCTGTTCATCCTCACTATCTGAAACCCAATCTTCAATGATAGGTTCATCAAAATACCTTTTATCATCAACCCTAGCTGTTTGAATAGGTACATTACTGGTTTCTTCACTAGGTTTGATATCTTCTGTTATAATCATGAAGCATAACTCCTTTCCTGGTGGTGCAAACGCACTTTTCATTGGAGGAGCTACTTCAGTGTATCCTATGCCACAACCTTTTCTCATTAATTGACACTTAACGAGGTGGGAAACCCGCGCGTTGCGGCGGGGTGTTTTACTAAAGAAGGAGTTCCTAAAGTGAAATAAAGTAAAATTGAACTATGTATTTAGAGGGAGATAATCGATTTAAAGCGCAAATCCAAACACCCTGATACACTAAAACTGCGTATATAGAGGTTAGAGTCTGCTTATTGTAGGTATAAAAACTTCAATATATCTGATAACTATATGGTTATTGAAACTTTAAAGACCAAAATTCACTAATGTTGATTATCTGCATATGATTATATAAAAAGGTAATATTACCTGAATATATTCGGGTGCAAGATATAAACAAAGATCTAAAAGTACTATCAGCAGAACCATTTTGTGACACTAAACCAGCCGCGGACATAAAAAGGTAAGACATAAAAAATGTTTGTATCTTAGGCGAGTCCTTCCTTACTTGAGGTATCCTTGCATATGTAGAAGCAACAGCGATAAGGACACCAACTCTGGTCCATCAGCATATGTATTTGATGTCCCTGAGGTGATTGCACTCTCCACCACGTGGACTGCAGGCTGCGTGTTGAAAATTCACTTTAGGCTCACACATAATACATTAAGGTGGTGTTTGGGATTTACTTGTTCGTCTTCTCTAATACGCTTATTTAAAATAGGTTGTTCAAAATATAGTGTCTAGATTGCTTAGTTTGTAAAACAGAACAACCATAATGTGCAATCAATTTACAAAAGGTTTAGGTATAAATAAATTTGTGGTGTAACTTTAGAAGATGTACCTTGCTAATACCAAGACCACCAGCAGCAATGTGAGCACAATTGCAATGAGAAATAAAGGAAACCTAGATAAGAAACTCCGGCTGTTTATATTTTCCATATTGAACTCACATCAGGTTTACTTTGAACCACACGACCATTGTTAAATGTAATACTCAGTTGCCGCAATCCATCGGTATATGCAAAACATTACATGCTTATATTAAACAGCCCTCAAACTTATGAGACTGACCTGGTATAGAAGTCATTCACAAATTTTTACCCACCAATCCGCACGCACACCCCCTCCTTGCTGCTGCAAACAATGCATCAACATATTAAAATATTAAATCGTGCGGATAAGACAAATACATAAGTTCTCGCTCTAACAAAATTGAATGGTTGGTTTTTACCATATGATCAGGACCTATACAAAGCTTGTATCATTTATAAAGTCAGCAGTCACGACTAATTATAGCAGCTTAAAAAAATCAGTAGCATAAAATCATTCGTTTGGCATAAAATCATCATAGTTCATTCAGAAGAGATACATACTTCATTCTTTTTGTAATGTATTCCTTCATTTTGGAACGATACAACATCAGTTACTGCCATTGGAGGGCTTTGTGTAACTTCCAATTTATATGAATCACGCCAAACATGTGCATAGGTAATACTAAGTTTAGGTTCATATTCTTGTTTTGTCTTTCTCGCATACAAACAAAATCAAAAGGCAATATTCAAAGGATCACCTGTAAATTTCCATTGTAATCAAGATACGGTTGAGGTTCCCGCTTGTATGAGAAGCTTTGAATAGTCCTATTGCATTGAGCCGTTGTCGCTTCACAAATTGACCCCTCGTTTCTGGAAAAGTGGCCGAAAATAAAAGTTAAAAAAAGGGGAAAAATCTTAATTGTGAAAAAATGGCCGATAATAAAAGATAAATGAAATTGTAGTCTTTATTTGGGGGTTTCCTCTTGACAGTTAAAACAAAGCAATAGGACCACATAAATAAATAAGCCCATAAGACAGGAAAATAAGATAATTGGAACATCTTCAATTCATGGCTTATAAATAAGCCCCATAAGCTCAACTAAGAATAATAGTAATCCTTTTTCGCACTCTGCCCTACATCACTAATAAAAAAGCCTCTCCAACTATAATCATGTTATGCGATAGAAAAACTAAGGGAATTTTATAAGCGCCTAAAGTCATGTTTAATCCTCAAGTTCTTCTAATACCTTCATTAACCACAACAACCGCTGCCGCCACTCCCACAATAACAAACGATCCAAGTACAGTCCCACCTTCCGGGCATGCGCCCCAAAAAAGGGCACATGTAATATTGTACCGACACTGTTTAACTTACCTTATAACCTGATAAGATTTCATACACTAAATCGAAGCACAATTTGCAAATATCACAGACATGTTACAATTGCTAAAGATAATAGTAGTTTATTGTACCTTGTTTGGTATGGTGTGTGGTTGAATCATTTTCTAAAGAAGTCGCAATAGAAAAACCCATATCTCGCAATAAATAAGCTCATAAGCTCAGAAAATAAGGTAATCCAAACACCCTGAAACAAAACAACATAACCCAACATAAAACTATGAATCACCATAACAACATAAAAAGATTATAATCCATTTCAGAAAACTAAAAACCCGTCTCAAATTAATGAACATACCTCGTGCACCATGTTTGAAATACATCATTGAATCTGGAGGGAAAAAAAGCAAAAAAAAAATTATAACAAATTTGACTGGAATTAAAAAAGAAAAAGACAAAAGAAAAAAAGAAAAGAACAACCCTAGATTTGGCTCACCAGAAAGTGTATGTGCGAATCCAGAACCACCCTCATCTATCTCAACCAAAGGATGTGGCTAAAAAAACACCAATCACTGCATTTGTAACATATGGCTTAACCACAACCACAAAACCATTAAAAAAATAGGTTTCCTGTAGCCCCCCTCACAGGCAACTGTAGTAACCATTTTGGTCGGATCGGGCAAATTTATCGGCGACGGGTTTATCTTTTGGAGCCGGAGCAGTCGGATCTCAAAGAAAGGGAGGAGTTGTGAGTTACGATGAATAGTGTGGGTCGGGGCAAGAGAAGCGAACTTTTCATATGGGGCTAGTGGGTCGGGTTAAGAAACAAAGTTTCACCCGAAAAGCCCAATGAATGTAATGTTGTATAATGGTATGATCTATGACAGTTGAGGCAAACTTTTGTTTTTCTACTCTAACAATATGTTTCTCTTTATTTGCAAGAGCCTCATCTCTAGCTTGTTCTGCTTCTGTTAATTTTCTTTTAAGTGTTTCAATCTCAGCATTTTTAACAAAAAGCTCACCATCTTGTATATTAATTCTATCAACATATTCAAACTCCATATCTTTAAGATATTCTAGTCTCCTTTCAACATTTTGAATTCCTACTTTATAACTTAAGTTATCAAGATTTAGGGACTCAACTTCTTGCCTAAGACTATCATTCCTAGTTTTAAGTTCTTCTATAGTGTCAGCACAAGATTTTAAAGAACAAGTAGAATCATTTGACTCATTGGATACCTCAGAGTCAGAACCAGATGATGAAGAAGCATAGGCCATAAGAGCAAAGTTATGCCCTGGAGTTTTCACTTCAGCAATGAAACCTTGATGTGGTTCTTCTCCAGCCATGTCACTCTAGTCATAATCACCTAACCCATCACAAGACACCAAAGCAGTAGAAGGCTTTGACTCAGTTTCAGTCTTCTTGGGAATTTCTACTATCTTCTTTGGAGCTCTGCATTCCCTGGAAAAGTGCCCCTTCCTATGGCAGTTGTAGCACTCCATCAAGGAATTGTCAAATCCCATGTTACCCTGAGGCTTATACTTAATCTGTTTTCCAGTTCTCTTCAAGAAACTTCTTGCTCTCAAGGTGAGCATAGCCATCTGCCACTTCAAATCAATCTCTTCAAGAGCATCAGGATCAATATGATCAGCATCCTGATTTAAAACTTGAGTACCTGTAGTAAGATCAGCCAAGAAAGCACAAATAGCAGCATCACTTGTAGTATCACTGTTGTTAGAACCAGCAGCAGAGTTGCTAGTGCTAGCAGCAGATACACCATAAGCAGCAGAGTGAGTGTCTGAAGAGTTTGAAGTTTTGGAAGACACAAAAGCTATATTCTGAGCTGCAGTAGATGAAGTAGATGAAGTAGATGAGATGTTCATCTCAGATTCATATACTTTCAAGTTGTTGTATAGATTATCCAAGCTCATTGTGTCAAAATCAGCTTTGTTTCTCCACACAACAGTATGTATGCTCCATTCTGGTGCAAGGCTTCTGAGAAACTTGAGATTGATATCTTCAACAGGAACAGAGTAACCCACAAGCTTCAAGTGACTTATAAGTTTTTGAAGCCTGTTATAGGTACCATCAAGATTCTCTCCACTTAATGCAGTGAAGTTCTCAAATTGATGCTTTAAGACATTCTTCCTTGACTTTCGAGTAGCTTCATTGCCACCAAACCTTGTCTCAACAGCATCCATAAGAGTGTTAGCAGTTTCATAGCTTTCAAAATCAAGCTGATACTCATTAGGTATTCCCATCATGAGAATACTGTGAGTCTTGATCTCCAGCTTTCTTAGATCTTCATCTTCCTTGCTTTTGATGAGTAATTCCTTCCCATCAACAACCTTAGGAAACTTGTCACCTTCCAGAACGACATTCCACACCTTGTAGTCAATCATGCGCATATATTGCTTGATGCGTGATTGGCCCAGAAACAGTCAACTAAAGTCAACCAAGGATTTGGTCAACAAAAGTCAAGCCATTCAGGGCTCAATGCAATGATCCAAGGAGTATAGGGATATTCCCGGGTCGTTATGTCCCGACGAAACGTGAAATTGTGTTTAAAACGAATTTGAGATCAAGTGGTTATGAAACGATGATTGGTGAGAGAGATTAATTGGAATTAAACTATGAAATTATAAATGAAATTGATAAACAAATACTACAAATGATCACTAGAAATCTGGAAACGTTTACAAGTCTAAAAATGTACGTTACGTTTAATTAAACGTCTACGTACGAAAATAAAAGTGAAAATTAAAATCTATAAATACCTAGATGATGAAAAACATATTTTTACAATCCTAAAAATAAAAGAAAATTTTAAGAAAAAGAAAATTATTATTTAAACTATTAAATTAATTATTATTAATTAAAAACTATTTAATAATTATCTAAATTACACTAAATTATAATTAAATAAGAAATTAAACTAAATAAATGAAAAATTAATTTAGAAAAATCTAAAATAACTTAAAACTAATTTTAGAACTGAAAATATATTTATTAGACTATTTATGTATTTAATATTAATTAATTACTATTTAATAATTATTTAAAACTACTTTAAATTACTATAAATACTAAATGAACAGTAATAAATCTAAAACTTTTTCTAATAATTCTACAAGACTACAGGAACCCAAGAAAAATATAAAGTTGGAAAGTGCTTTTTGGAAAAGTGGAAAAATAAGCTAAAAAGCTTAAGCTTCTTAAATAGAAGCTATCACTTTCCTTAAAAGTGATGATTTTTGATTTTTCTTTTTATGAAACTGATAAACTACTTAAATAAAACAACTTTGACAAAAACAAAAATTTCAGAAATGGAAATTAAGCAAAAAGGGAGCTTATTGGATTGACAGTTGAGCTTTTTGGCTCAACAGTGAGCACAAGCTCCAAATAAGCTAAGAAACTGAAAACAAAGGAAAACTAAAATGCAATTATGATTAATGAACAGAGAACAAGTGAAAAGCACAAGTAACAAGCACTGAATAAGCTCAAATGAGCAAATAAGCACTTTCAAATCACCCTTGTCAAACAAGCAGGCCTGCAAGGTTTTTGCAGACCTAATTTAGCTAAGGGCAATTGATCAAAAGCCAAAAATGAACTTTGATATGAGAAGCTGGCTTATTGGGGTTTCCAAAAAGCTAAAACTCTCACACTGGGGCCCACTAGATAGCTTATGAAAATGCTTGTAAAAAGCTTGCATGCACTGAGGATCCAATGCACACAATGAAATGGGACAAACTAGCAGCTTATTGCAGCCCTAGTAAATGAGTTACAAATTGAAAAATAAGCACAGGAACTTAAAGACTTGTGGATTGGCTTCTCAAAGAACCAAATACCACAAGCTAAGTCCAAGAAAAGAGCTTTATAGGAGCTTATGAAAATGGGCTCAAAACTGTGCACAGGGCACTGTCTTGAAATACAACCAAATGAATAAGCAAATTTAAGCAGTTAAATAAGCTCACTAAAAATTACCAAAAATACTGTGACAAGACAAGCAATCGAATATTAATAATCCAAAAGCTCAAAACTCAATTCCTAATATTAAACCCTACAGGAAATCCTTAAGTTTATTCAAAAACTTTTTCTAAGAACTTTTGACTTTTAATGAAAACTTAAAACTTTGACTTTGATGAACTTTACTTGATCCAATATGACTTGAAATGAATTATTAAGCTGATTTAAAACTAATTTAAGCTAGATTAACAACTTGTGAAAGGATTTGGGTGATTATGCTACTAACAATTCTAACAGTTAAGTCTTAAGAGGAAATCAAGGATCATTTTGACTTTTGAACAAAAGACCACTGGATTTATTGAATCCTAAGTCCTAACTAAGCCTCATGAAACATATATCAGCAACAATTAACAACAAAAACACAATGAGGCACAGGGTGCTGTCTTGATCCAAACACACCTTAAGATTGATGAAAATGGTATTTTCAAAGCAATACACCAACTCAGACAATGAAATTGATTCCCAAATATATAAATTGAACACTTGAGCTTATGTGAACACAAAAGCAACACTGCTAACAACAAGACACCAAGATTATCACTAAGCCATTTTCACAGTAAAAATGAAAAATCAAGCAACAATTGTTTACAATGAACCAGCTCTTAAACTAACACCAAAGATTCACTTAAAACCTATATCTAAACATGCACGAACACATATTAATCCTCATAAAGCTATTTTACATTAGAATGCAAAAATAGAGGAGTAGGCTTACAAAAGCTTCCTGCTTAAACCAAGTGAACCAAGTACCAAGTACCAATTCCTAACGACTTCCACAAGTCCCTAACCCACTGCCATCCATGATTCACAGTGCTCCAGCCATTCTTCAACCTTCTTCATTGATTTTTGATTTTTTGCACTTATTTATGATAATTCTTTGTGATTTTTGATTTGTGAACCTAAACTGAATTTTAAAGTTTCTAAAAGCTTTAAGAAGCTTTCTGGGAGCTTATGTGACTCAACTCAGTCCATGATAACAACAAACATAAACTTTAAGCTAATATGAGATTTTCACTAAAATTTGGCACAAACTGAATTTAGTTGAGAATACTTAAATTGATGCTTGGAAAAGTTTCATAATACACTGAAATTACTTTAAACAATGCTTGAAAGCTTTAAAATACAATACATATGAGAAAATTATCTTAACGAGCTAATTTAGACTAAATTACACTAGATAGTTCACTATGCTCCATCTCTTTCTCTTTATAGGGGACCTTTAGGGTTTATGGATCCTTCTGAACCTTTCCCACTCCAATTCTGAGCCGTTGGATGCTTGAAACTCAATCTCCACCACTCAACTGATTTTGGCGTCAAAAATACTTATAAACTATTATGAACCGTTTGAGTGGATTAGGTGGAGCATTAAAGGCTTAGGATGGGTTGGTGAGACAACAAGGTGGCTATGGAGGTGGGGGAACCATGTGGGAGAGATGGGGAGGTGATATAGTACCCTGGAAATGGGGAGTTTTGTTGGGAGGTTAGGGGAGGGTCAAACCAATGGTTTGACTGTGTTTAAAATTAAACGGGGGTTATGATTTTGAGATTGGGCCGTGGGTTGAGGATGGGCCAAGGAGTGGAGGTTGGGCTGGGTTGTGTTGGGAGTTATAAGGTTGGAATGGTTTTGGTGTGTTTGTTTTGGGCTATTTATAATAAAAAAAAGGGCCGTTTGGTTTATAAATAACACAAGGACCATTTATGCCATTTACTCAATCTTTAGGGACTGAACTTGCACAAATTCCAAAGTACTCACAAGGACCAATATTGCCAATCTTAGAAAACCCAAGGATCACTTTTGCCATTTTTCACATTTAAACACCCAAGGACCAAATTTGTAAATTTCCCAAAGTTCAGGGACCTATTATGTAATTTTCCCAAAGAATCATTCAAGGACCATTTTTGACATTTTAGAATATATTAGGGACCTTGAATGATAAAACTCCACAATTTTGAATTCCAGGGACTAGTTTTGCCAATTTTTGAAAGTTGGGGGACTGAAACTGCCAATTATGCAAACTTTGTTCGTTTTTCATTTGTTTTTAAACATTTTGCATTTGAGACACATAAAACACGATCCTTGGGTATTTTCTACATTTTGATGCATTTTTGCGTGTTTTCAGATGTTTTGCGTTTCAGATTTGACCAAAAATGATGAGTGTTTGAGCACTCATCAATGCGCATCTTCCAAAGCTCATATTCTCCTTGCTTGAGCATTGGCACCTTGGAGGCAGTAACCATATGTGTGTCATCACCCATGGCTACAGTTGTTGTTATGAACAGAGTTTAAGAGTACTTGAGTTCTTCTTGATCACAGCTTCTAGATCACAAGCTCTGATACCACTTGTTGATCCCAGTTGAGCAAACGATCTTGTATAGAAGCTGACTTGAATTATAACTTAAACAACACGCGGAATATATTGTTTAACTTAAGATGAACACAAGAACAAATATTTCACACTTTAACACTTCAATATATTAAATACGAGCACTCTTACAATGCTAGGGTTTACACCTTGAAGTGATTTGACTTAGACACGTACATATTCTAACCCTAGGGATCTCCTTTTATAGACAAGGAACCCTACACGGTTTACAATAACTTCTTACACAAACAAACGATATTCTAAACCTATAGAATATTTAATACAATCATTACTATAATTACAAGACTCATTCCTATAATAAACTCTGAGCAGCAGAGTCTTGCAATTCTCTTTAGCAGCACTTTCACACTAGCAGCAGAGTCATCTTCCAGCAGCAGATTCAGTCAGCAGCAGATTGACATTATTTAGAAGCAGAGTCCTAAAACCCAACAAAAATAATAATAATAAACTAAACTAACCAAACCTTCGAGACATTCCCGAAGACGCTCATTTTATGCACGAGTCTTGAGCATGACTTGACCCCAAATTCAATTGTCCTTGGGGTAAAGGTCGAGGTCTCCCTCGCCTTGAAACTCGATGGGACCATCAAAATAATACTTTAAACGATGTCCATTAACTTTAAAATTGCCCTTAGGATGATTCAATTCAATAGTACCATATGGAAACACTTGGGAAATTGTGAACGGACCGATCCACCTTGATCTTAGCTTACCCGTGTTAGGAATACGATTTTTTGGATAAGAAAGATTCGGTCACCCCATATATGATTAAGCATTGTTTAGCTCGTAGTCGTTACATTAGTTAGTAATACGTAGTTTAGAATTAGATTAGTTCGCGGAAGAAGGACGGGTCTTTACCCACTGTATACCTGATCCGCAGCCCAAGTAGCACGCCCAAGTGGCAAAACCCATGTATATAAACCCCTCTCCATCCTTGGAGAGGGTAAGCCTTCTCTCATAATTCTATTTTCTTTTTTTTTTGGTTTTCTCTCTCTAACTTTCTCTCTCTAACTTTCTCTCTCTAACTTTCTCTCTCTAGAATTTCTTTCTTTCTTTCTTACCTTCAACGAGCCAAACCACAAGTATATTTGTGTTTGTGATGTTAACTAGTATCTTACAATTGGTATCAAGAGCCATGGTTACATCCTAGGGATCATAGAACTTGTGGTGTATGGTTTGTTTTGGGTTTCTACTAGTTTAGGGTGGTTTTGACTCATTTTGGTGCTCGTTCGTGGTGTATCTTGTGATCTTTCTTGTACTTCTAGGATTAGAAAGGTTAGATTCATCTAGTTTATCAGTTGTTTGGACCATATCTAGCGTTTGTGATTTGTACGAATGGGTTTTGGAACTTCTTCTTGCCAGCGGTTTGCTTCACGTTAAAGTGTTCTTCGCAGCGGTTAGTTTGGGTATTCAGCGGTTAGTAGTAGCGGTTAAGTACAAGTAGTGGAGCGAACATTACGCTGTACTGTGTACTATTTCAGCGGTTTACTTTTCAGCGGTTAAGTTATTAGCGGTTACTTTGTCCAGCGGTTACTATCGGTCAGCGGTTTAAGTATCAGCGGTTAAGTTTCAGCGGTTACTGTATCAGCGGTTACTTTGTTCGCGGTTACTTCCAACAGCGGTTAAGTATCAGCGGTTAAGTCTCAGCGGTTAACCATTGTAGCGGTTAAGTGTTAGTGGTTAAGTATTAGAGGTTATCTTGGTCACTACTGGTTACTATATCAATGAGTAATCTAAATATGACAAACTCGTCAGAGAATGCTATTCCTGAGATCCTCAAACTGTATGATATGGTCGATGAACACAAGAAACCCAACACATCACAAATGACAAATGATCCTGATCTATGTGACAAGGATCCAGTAAGCTCAAACGCTCATGAGACAAAGATCAGTCAACCACCAGTGTCATACAACAATGCTAAGGACTGCTTCATAGAATGCTTTCTACAACTTCACTCACACCTCTCGGTGCTTTTAAAGGGAACTGAATTCGTAAGGGGATACAAATGTGCTTTTGCAACACTCTTTGGTCAAGATGTTCAGAACTTCACGGACACAATGATTCTTAACTTAGATCAGTTGCAACAATAACTTGACCAAGGAATACCTTCCAAAACTGGATCCCTGGCAGCTCTTAGTGTTCTCAACAAGCAACTCCAAATGTTCTTTGATTCTAAACTTACTCTTCAGTACGATTATTATAGTGACATGACTAGAAGTTGTTTTGCCAAACACACGAGTATTGAAGTTGACACGTTCAGAAATACACTCATCCAGCTCATGGATAATGTTAAAACATTCATTATGGAAAGAGCACAACTAAGTCACTTGGATGATGAAACAGTGAAGGAGACCCTGGTACAGTCGTGTGATGGTATTGATGACGCGGGTAAAGCTTTGGATGATGGGTTAAGTGTTGAGATGAGTAAAGAATCAGCAAATGATATGATTGACAATACCACCAGTTCAGTGACACCTGTCATCAATGCTGAATCTAGAAATATCAATGACCAAAGGTCAAGTGCAGAGGTACCCTTAATTGATCAACATAATGTGCTCTCTAATGAATGGGAGCATTCTGATCAAATCAAACTCAATTATGACTCAAATTTACTGGAAAAGACTGAAAACAATATCATGTCTAACTCAACAAATATGAGTCATAAAGGAGGAGATGGTGATCATGATGCTATACGTGATAAAGTGTTAAGTTCTATGTCGACAGCTGATGTTTTTAAATCAAAAGATATGGTTGACAAAGAAGCTTTTGACAAACTCTTAAAAAGGTTTTTGCAACTTGAAAAACACTGCATTTCTCTTGAAATCGCAATGCAGCAAAAGGAAGAATGCTTTCAGTATAATCAACCATGCAAAAATCAGGAACTTCCTGAAGTCCTTGAATACTTTATGATTAATGATTTGAAAACTCAGCTGGAAACCAAGAACTTGAGAATAAAAAATTTGAAAAGCCGTATTAATGTTTTGAGTGATATGTGTAATGATGTTAATGCTAAACTTGTCAATTATGAGATTATAACTAGTTGTTTTGAGTCCAAAATGGCTAAATCACTGTTGGACAATGAATCTTTGAAAATTAAATGTGATAAACTGAATGAGTCTCTTAAAGAAAAGATCACTAAGAGTGCAGTTCATACAAACTCTTGGTCTAACAAATATGATAAGTTCAAAGCTCAACTTCAGGAAGTAGGTTTCACTGTCACATCTATTAATCATGAGCCTGGAGTATCAACAGTGAATAATGGAGACACTAAGTATACAAAACCATCAATCTTGGGGAAACCAGTTTTTCAAAATAAGAGAAATCTATCAGTTGCTAGACAACCTAGTGCATTTAGGCCTGAAAGAGCAAAGTTTTCAAAAACCCGGTTTGCCTCCCAAGTTGATGTGGAACATGTGCGTTCTAAATCCGTCTTCTAAACAAAATCTGCCTTCTAATTCTGATTCTAGCCTAGTCACACTTCTTCAATATGATTCCCCTTCACCTGCACCAAGCTCCCCTAAGATCAGTACTGAATCAGTGGTAAAGCCAACCATTATAATTGTAGACTCTTATGATCTGTATAAATACAGTGATCTAAAAAGGGCTAGAAAAAGAGCTCAACTGCATAAGGATGGAATCCTAGGATCACGACCTCCTGCTTCAGTAAAGAACTCTACTAAGTTTCAACTAGCTAACCCTAGGATGAATAGTATGTCATCTTCTATGCATAAGAAGCTTAATGATTCTAGATCTAGCCTAAAGTGGATTCCTACCGGTAAAATTTTTAAGCACATTGGGCTTAAGTGGATACCAACCAGTAAAGAGTTTACTAATGTCAATCCCATGGTCAGCCGGAAAACCTCTAAGGGTTTGGATACTATTGTCACTAACCCATATACATGCTTTCAAGTTTGTGATAATGCAGGTTGTTCTCACTCAAGTGGAAGATTTTCTTACTATTTCCACACAAGAAAGCACAAAACTTGGAAGCCAAAGATACACAAATCTCCAATGATGGGAGATTTTGCATCTCACCCTTGATGCATCTCTTTCTATGACTTCTGAGTTTCTCTTCTCAGGACTCAGACTTTATCTGTTGTTTTCATCTTCCTATACTTTTGTGATTTTTCTTTCTTCAATCAATGCACTTTGACTCTTACTACTAACCTCAGGTCATTGATTGAGGGGGAGAATGATTGCTTGATTTGCCCTGACTGCATCTCATGTGCATTTTTGGTGTCGTACTTGTAGTTTTTCTTGCCCTGTGTTTGTGCTATGTGCTGTGTATTTGTCTTGTTTGCTTTACTGGAGGACTTAGTTTGCCATTTGGATACTTATGCAGCGGTTTGGTGTTAATAGAGGGACCTAGATTGACATGTTTGATATCTCTAACTTGCCTATTTATAGGCAGCGGTTAGATCACAATCCATTTATTTCTTTTTATTTTCTTTTCTCTTTCTCTTTCCTACTTTGTCCTCCTCTCTCTAGAACCGCTGCTCATTTGTGTTCTAATTCTCCTCCATTCTCATTGACTATTGTTATCTTAGGTGTGTATTTTGTATGGTTAACATGTTACCTTCTTTAGTTTATCTTTTTGTACCATCTTGTCTTCCCCATATGATTTTATAAGTTGAGTTTGCTGATTTAGGGCGTAGAGCTTGTTGGTTGGTTGTTAGAAGCTATAGGACTGGTTCGTGTTTATGTGTATGTGTGTTGCTTGGTTAGCTTCTTTTCGCTTTGGTATTGGTTTTCTTCGTTGGGTAATCTGGGTCTTTATTTGTTCGATGTTCTTAGTAGCGGTTACCTTATGTTCTTAATAGCGGTTTGCATATGAGTTTTTCTTGATAGCGGTTAGATTAGCAGCGGTTAGATTAGCAGCGGTTAGATTAGCAGCGGTTAGTTTAACAGCGGTTAGTTTAACAGCGGTCAGTTTAACCGCGGTCAGTTTAACAGCGGTTAGTTTAACAGCGGTTAGTTTAGTAGCGGTTAGTTTTACGGCGGTTATTTTAATGGCGGATTGTTTGCTTAACGGCTTGATTGTCTAGCGGTTGGTCCTCTTAGCGGGTTATTTTGTTAAGCGGTTTGGTGTGTGCACTTGCTTGTTACTCTTCTCGTTGGGGCCTTGTTGTGTATATGTGTCTATCTTATGCATGATCTAACCATCACAACTTCGTTTGGTCTCTTTGTTTGTATCTTTGGTGTGTGCAGGACACAATGATTGATTTTTGCAAGGATCCTCAGCCACTCATCTAATTTACTTGTGAAGGGTATGAAGAACTTCCATAATAGTGCTGTCAGTTTTGGGTTTCTCACCCTCAACTGCAGACAACTGATTACCAGGGCTGCCTCCATGGCTAGAACTCTCACCTTAGCCCTGGTTTTTGCCTGGGATTTGGATCCCATTATACCACCACCCCACTTCGTCCTGTACTCTTCATACTTGTCAAGAGTCTTGGTGAATTGGTTAAATGATTGTGACCATCTCACAGATCTGTGGACATCCTTATTTGGTGGTAAAGCTATACTAATACCAAACTGCTTCGGCCTCTTCTCAAACAACGGGTTCACCACCTTCTCCGTCTTCTTCTTGGTAGCAAACTTCTCTGAGATGTATGGCACAAGTTCAGTGACAGGATGCTGCAGATGGACAATTTTGCACTAGATTCTCTAGTGGTCGTATAACAAGTCTTATCTACCAAGCCTGGAATTTACACCAGCCAATGAACAGATCATGACTTGAGGTTGAACCTTGTATCTCCAAAGGCCTTGTGAAGATGACTACATGCTTCTCCAAAGATAGGATTGTTTCTACAATCTGGACTTTTGCTATCACCTTGCTGTATTTATTTGGGTGATGTAATATGACAATGTGATTAACTCTTAATATTTTGTTATATATATTAAGATTAAATGGTTGTATATTTCTCTCTATGTGCAAAGTAAAAGGGTGAATTTGCTGCATGAATGATTGAACTACTATTCACATGCTCAATCAAATATTGCAAATCTGCTATGCAATTTATGAAAGGGAGAAGTATATACGTACTACCTGATGATTGATGCTTGAAGAATGGTCACTCGACACTCCTCAGACACCTAATGCTCCATTTACTAATAATATCTAGGATTTATGTTTGATGAATGTTGCCAAACTACAACGAATGATGAACTCCTAGTGTCTGAAGCTCCTTCTTCGGTGTCTGTTGGCTCTTGGCTCATACACTTCCATCTCCATTGAGCAAGAGGCACTAGTTTGAAGTGTTCCTCAGAATACTCATGAAACACAATCTCCAGTTAGTCTTCAAGGTGTTGATGACGATGATTATCATAATAATGAAGCCGCACATGAATAATGATCAGTCTTCTGGTACTCCTTTCCCAAAACCGGACTCTGAAGAATCCCCTTCTTCAAGGATTATTGTTCATTCTAATGTGCACTCTATAAATCAACCACAAGAATGTAAAGAAAAATGTCTGCTAAGAATTTGGAAGTGTTAAGTGATCACAAGAGTTTACGTGGTATTGCTTATTTGAGATTGAAGTGAAATTTTACGGGTATGTGTACTTAGTATCTTCGGGATCCTTGTTCGAGCCTTTAATCTATACATTGACGATGACTTGGGTATCTAGTTATTTTGGTGAATCTTCTCTTCTATTGCCACAAAATAACTATCACATTCCGTGTCACAACTCACACGAAGTTGTCGGTATTCAAGAGGTGATGTATGTCTTATACTCGATGGTTGGATGGTTGTAGAGTATATAGTACTTAGGGATTCGATGCATGAAGTCTCTACACCGCTCGTTGTCATACAACGGTGCAAGTTTAAGTCACAAAACGGGGAATTCTACTTCTCCTTCAAGTTGGGAATATCGGGTTTACTTCACAAAGTGGTCTTAGCAATAGCCGACTTTTCATAAGGGTTGATAAGATAGTCATAAGAGAGTGTTTCTGTAGCAGTTGA
>LBNU01019292.1:8228-28231 GCA_014162995.1 Artemisia annua
TATTATATATATAATAATATAATATATACTTATATATATATTATATATTGTATGTAAGCGTACTAATGTAAATAGTTATTTATAAATGTATCAAGATTTTCGAGCCGAAGGTGAACCGAATTCGATTATTAGGTTATATTTCAATTTTAATTTGTGTAAGAAAACACAACTTTACAAATAAATCGAGCTTTTCGAGTCAAGCTCAAGCCGAGTTTAAACTTTCTCGATCCCGGATAACATGATCGGGAGGTCCCTGCATACTTGCTTCTTAGTGTCTGTGACAACGGTATACACCTACCAAGCCGGTGTAACCCTTGCATGACCGCCTTTAATAACTTCAAATACATATAACATTCACACTATAACTATACACCTACCAAGCCGGTGCAACCCATGTGTGACTGGTGATAGGCTAATTCACATGGGTCATGGGTCATATGCATTAGGTTATCACTGGTCACATTCAATAATGGGTATTTGACATCATATGGGTCATATGCATTGGGTTATAATTGCTTAGAGTGTCATGTTACGACACATCCATGACTGTTGATAATGGGTCATGTGCATTGGGTTGTAGTGGTGTATAGTGTCATGTTATCGACCAATACATGATTGGTGATCGACAATGGGTAATTAACATGGGTCATGGGTCATGTGCATTGGATTTTGTAAACTAAGACAAATACTATACAACATTTTTATACGTTTTGTATTTTTTTTACGTTTTCATCCGTTTGTAACGTTTTTCGTCCCTTTTTGACCGTTTTCAATCGATTTTGATCGATTTCGCTAGTTTTCGACCGACGTTGACAATTTTCGACAGATTTCGATGGATTTAGACCGTTTTAGACCGACTACGACCGACTGCGACCGTGTTCGACCGATTTCATCCATTTTGAAGGTTTTTGGCAATTTTCGCTCGTTTTCATATGTTCTAAGCTTTTCTGAACGTTTTCCTCTGTATTAAACTTTATGAAACGTTTATTACGTTTTCGTACATTTTTGTACGATTTTTTCATTTCCATACGTCCTTCTCCTTTTTATTCGGGTTATTGGAATGAATTGTAATTCAAAGAATTAGAATGTGTTGTAATTGTAATCTATTGGAATTATAATTGATGAAATGTGTCATTGTGTTTGGTTGACTCGCAACGTAATGTAATTCAATAACAATAATAATAATAATAATAATAATAATAATAATAATAATAATAATAATAATAATAATAATAATAATAATAATAATAATAATAATAATAATAATAATAAATAAATAAATAAATATGATTTGCACACTCAAAAAAGTTATTTGCACACTCAAGGTACAAGCGGTTGAAGCAGAGTATTTAATAATGTACAAGTATTTAATGCACAGATGGAGTGTCCCAATCAATTTATAAAGGGAAAGTGTGCAAATCAATTCCCCAATACATAAACCCTAATTTAACACACTCTAAAAAATCATAACAAATCCCAAATCAAAATCAAATTAACTCATGTCGTCTTATCTTTGTGATGATTACTGCAAATGTGACAGGCCAGCAATGGTTGTAACATCTTGGACACCATCCAACCCTGCTCGACGTTTCATTTGCTGCCAAAATCGATGGGTAAGTTATCAGATACGTTTTGTTTAAAGATTATTAAGTTTAAATGTTTAATATACTACATTTTTTTGATTTTAGAAACCGGGTACGAAGAAATGTGATAAATGGGATTGGTATGATCCAGAGGAAGAATGTGAGTGGTACAAGATGCATTTGTTTGAGATGTATAGCAAACTGAAACCCAATCAAAGGCGTGAGGTTCAAATTGAAGTTAATCGTCAAAGAAGGATTGAAGAATTGGAGGCAGAGTTGAAAAAAGCCTTAAAGAAAGTCAGTGTTTGGAAGTCAACACTTTGTGTTTTTGCAGTTGTGGTTTCTTTGGTACTTGCACTGAAGTAGTATAGTGTTTATGGCTAGATTGTGTGGTTTGTAGTGGCTCATGTACCCCATCGTTTTGGTGAATGGTTAAGTGTTTGCTTGTAAATTTAACTGATCTTGATCTTTTGGCTACTCGATATCTTATGGCAGTAATTAAGCAAAATGGCACAAATTGACTATCCTGTTTGACCTTATGCAAATGAATGTACAGGCACAAAACTACCTAAAATTACCCAAAGTGACAATCATGCTTGGCTATTAGTTATCTTTTGATAGTAATTACCCAGAATTGCCCAAATTCACTTGGGGACTCTTTGACTTTTGCAAATGACAATCAAGTTTGAAAATCTTTCTTTGACTTTTAACAAAGCATCATAACATAGTCAGCAAAGCAACATAACATAATTAATCAACAAAAGAATAACTTGATCATATAGTAATCGATAACTTGATTAACAAAGAAACATAACATAAGTTTTCTTTGAACACAAAGAAACATAACATAATTAATTAGAGTAACCTTTTTTCACCATGGTTTTGAAAGTCCAATTTAGTAATAAATAAGTTTGGTGAGGGAGATTTGGGGGTCTGGTTCCTCCATATAATATATAGGGAGTTTGTTGCAAAAAAGGTCCCTAAAACGTCCCTCAACACTAAAGGTGCTAGCAACGTAAACTATCTACTAGCAGCGTTAACTGTGTACGTTAACATACCCAAGCACCGATGTAAATAACAATTATACAGAAAAATTAATGGTAACATAGTGGTTCATACTGAATGATTAAAACATTAAAATAACATAATAATGATTAATATCATCTTATATCAGGCTAAATTCAATGAAAATTATACAAACTTTTTTGAATGCTTTTGTGAATATCAACAATGTTTCCACGGATTTCTTCTATTTCTTGATTCCGAAGATCAACTTTGTTCTGATGCGCCAGTATGGTCTCTTGATGCGCCAGTATGGTCTCTTGGTCTTTCTTGTTCTTTACTTCCAACCGCTTGATTCGGTCGTTGTATAGTTCAACCAACCGTTGTTCAGTACCAAATAGGCCTCCAGAATGGCATTTGTCCCAGCACTCTTGGGTTAGGCTGTGGATTTTATATTTTTCTGGCATTGGAAGAGGAGGAGAAGTATCCCTTCTTGAAGGAGGAGGAGGAGAAGTATCCCTTGAAGGAGGAGGAGGAGAAGTATCCCTTGAACGTTTTGTTTTCTTTGAAGCAGGATTTGAAAATGATGAAGCCATTGCAGTTCGAAACAAAAATTGAATATGTAATGAAAAGATGAAAGAAGTTGGTTGTAATTCCTTTGTATTTATAGGCACACAAGAGTCGCAATGTCACAACGTTTAAGTGTCACAATGGTTTACAATTAAGTATTTAAGTGTCACAACGGTTTACAATAACTTTTTTACAGTTACACCGGTTTTCAATAAGTATTTAACAGTCACAACGTTTCCCAAGACTCACAATGTCAACGTTTTAATATTTAGGGATTTTGTTGCAAAAAAGGTCCCTAAAACGTTTTAATATTTCTATTGTTATGTTTATCTTTTTTTTATTTAATGCAAGTAATGAACTGAATATGAATCGTTTTATTTTTGTGGCATTTTATTTTTATCTCAATGTATTATGTTTTTGCAATACTCAGTTTCCACTAGGCAAACCGCATCCAATGCATCATTAGGAAGAGTGATATGCACAAATACGATGAAGCACTTCAAGAGGGCATGTGCTATGTTGTTAGTGGTTTCTGTGTGACAAACACTATCTTTCATCTATTCATTAAGCTTGATTTATGCCTAGCAACATTAATTTATGCCTAGCAGCATTAAGTTATGCCAAGCATCATTAAGTTCTGAGTTACTATAACTCTTCATGGTTTCATTTAACTTGATATTTTTCCAAAAAATTTAGCACATTTTATAAATTACATGAAAATTTAATAGTTTAACCAAACTGAGTTTTAATTTTGACGTTTATTGGCCAATCACATTGCTCGATTTTGGCACGTGTCAAAATAGGGTAACTTAATCTGTTTAATCTATACTACATATAAAGGAAAAAGAGTCAAAAGTGAAAAGTGAAAAGTCAATAATGTTGAAATGTTGAAATGTTGAAATCTTATTAAAGGAAATTATGAATGTAATTAATATTATTATTAAAACACCCCATTACTTAAAAGTACAATGATTTATTCACATTGTACAACCAAATTAAATACAACCAATTAAAACACAAATCGGGTTGACCCGGGACGCTTCAAACCCGACGGGTTGAGCCGGTTTAATTTGACCCATTTTCGACCAAACCTAGAAATTTGACCCGATTTAAATCGACCTATTTTTCGACCGGAAAGGTTCAACCGGTTGAACCACCCGGGTCGAACCGGGTTTCAAAACATTATCCATTACTTAAAAGTACAATAATTTATTCACATTGTACAGCCAATTAAAAACATATCTATCAAATTAAATACAATCAATTAAAACAAAAACCGGGTTGACCCGGGACACTTCAAACCCGGACGGGTTGAACCATTTTCGACCCAACCTAGCAAGTTGACCCGGTTTAAATCGATCCATTTTTTGCCTGGAACGGTTCAACCGGTTGAACCACCCGGGTTGAACCAGGTTTCAAAACATTATGTTAAATTTCCAAATCTTCAAACTTTTATTGTTTTTCGTTTATAACCTATAAACTTTTTTTATCAATAAACTATGTGTCGCTATAAAATCCCGTTGCTATGCACGGGTACTCGTCTAGTTTTTTTTAATAAGATTGTTTTAACAAAATTGCTGTGAAATGCTGTAATTCTTTTATTATATAAAAGATTAAACATACTTTTTTTCTCCATTTGATCCATACAACCTGTTTGGACTTTGGGCTCGAAGCGAAGTATCTACGTTCAAGTTTAATATCCAAAGGGGAATTGAGGGTTCTATTCAGATTTGGGACATAGGTTGATCTGGTTGTGTATTTGTCTGTTGTAATTAAATTTTTTTAAACTTTGACGTTAGTTATGCCTGAATCATTAGAAACTGTTGTCTAGAATGATAAAATCAACGAAATGATACAACTTCTAAGAGCTAATACAGGTTGAAGCTGTTGTTTTAGTTAATGCAGTTTATTTCTAATTAAGACGCCATTTTTTTATTTAATAACTTTAGCACTATATCAGAGGGAATAACAAAACGCAATGTCCCTTTCCTACTTCAGAAACAAATACCAAGTCAATATTATACTTGAATGACCAATTTAATGTAAACAAGAACCATATATTTTGTACTTTACACACTGAAAGTTGTATGCTGTGCAAGATTTGTTCATTCACACTCTGGTAAATTCATGGTTATATCTATTAGTCAATTTGACCCTAGGCAAATGGCAGAAACAATATATACCATCTTTTAAGTTTAATTTATTGAGAAGAGTAATAGGTAGAAAACCTCCAAACAGATGATGGAAATACTAGCCAACAATTATTAGCAGAAGACTTGGTCCTTATTCCCTTAACCATCAATTGTCACTGCCGGATGGAATCTGCTAAATTAAGAATAATCCCAAATGTAGTGAACATATTTTATTCATAATAACTTGGAAAGACAGTTTTCATTTTATATAAATTTAAGCATATCTACTTTCATATTTGGGCACATAATCATCTTACCACTGATTCTAATTATGGCTGATTTCCAAGGCTACTTCTTCCTCTTTGTCTTATGGATTATCTCCACTATATTGATTCGGAAATTTTTTAATTCTAATAGTGCTAAAAGAAATATTCCACCAAGCCCCTTTGCCCTTCCCATAATTGGACATCTCCACCTCCTTGCGCCAATCCCTCATCAAGCTTTTCACAAGCTTTCTCTGCGATATGGACCAGTTTTTCGTATCCTTCTTGGCTCTGTACCGTGTGTTGTTACTTGCTCGCCAGAAATGGCAAAAGAATTTCTTAAAACATATGAAAATGCCTATTTAGATCGGCCACAAAACTCAGCCGTGGTTTACCTAACTTATGGATCAAAAGACTTCTCGTTTGCTCCATACGGATCCTATTGGAAGTTCATGAAAAAGATAGTCATGTCAAAACTCCTAAATGGTACAACTCTTGACTTGCTCCTTCCAGTTAGGCATGATGAGATCAATCGTTTTATCAAATCTTTATCTCAGAAAGCCAAAGTCGGGAAGGCAGTAGAGCTTGAAGGGGAGCTGGTCAGGATGTCAAACAATGTAATATCAAGAATGCTTATGAGCGAAAGGTGTTCAGAAGATGATAATGAGGCGGGGGAAATGAGAAAATTAGTTACTGAGATAGCTGAGATTACTGGCAAGTTTAATTTATCTGACTACATTTGGATCTTTAAGAATCTAGATATCCAGGGTTTTGGGAAAAGGTTGAAAGACATTCGTAGAAGATTTGATTCCTTGATAGAGAGAATTATGAAAGAGCATGAAGAAGCAAGAAAACAAAAGTCAGGAGGACTAAAGGACCTGCTCAACATTTTACTTGATGTTTCCGAAGATGAGACCATGGAGATAAAGTTAACTAGAGAGAATATTAAAGCCTTCATTCTGGTAAAATATTAGCATTGGCCTATTAAAATTTGCAGATCATATCAAGGTATAAGTTGATGTTTGTATATTAACATATTAACACATACATCTTTCACTTTAGGATATATTTGCTGCAGGGACAGACACTTCTGCGATCACCACGGAATGGGCTTTAGCCGAACTCATCAACCATCCGAACATAATGAAAAAAGCAGTAGAAGAAATCGATCAAGTTGTTGGCAAAAACAGAATTTTACAAGAATCAGACATACCAAATCTTCCATACCTCCAAGCAATTGTAAAGGAAACATTACGCATCCACTCCACAGGCCCAATGATTTTGAGACAATCAACAGAAGACTGCACCGTGGCAGGTTACCATATTCCAGCAAACACTACCATTTTTGTCAATGTATGGGCCTTGGGCAGAGACCCAAACCATTGGGAAAATCCACTTGAATTCAGGCCTGAAAGATTTGAAAACAATAACCTAGATGTGCGGGGACAACATTTTCACATGTTACCATTTGGTAGTGGGAGGAGGATGTGCCCGGGGACTTCATTAGCATTGCAAGTAGTACAAACAACGCTAGGTGCTATGATTCAGTGCTTTGAGTGGAAGGCTGGGAAAGATGGGAATCTTACTACTGTCGATATGGAAGAGGGAGTTGGGATCACACTTCCGAGAGCAAACCCTTTAGTTTGTATTCCTGTGGCTCGACTTGACCCAATCCCATTGTCAATTTAACCTGTCAAGGATCAAACTGTGTTCACTCTTTCAACTCGTATCGTTACACAAAGTTCATATCAGTGCTTAAAACTTTTGTACCATCTTTATTTTCACTTTATGTCATTCGCAACTTTTGTACCATCTTTATTTGTGTTACACTATTATTTGTATTTGTATTGGTTTAGGCCCAAGCCCAAGTGTTAGACTAATTATTAATATAAATATTGGGTCTCATGTAAACACTTTTATCAATCAATATTATCAATCTATTAATCTCTTAAATGGTATGAAAAGTTAGGTTAAGATGAAGGAAAAAAAAAGGTTTGTTTTGCGTTCGGTTGGATCGAAGTACGGTTGTTTTTTTGTTGGAAGATTTGTTTGTATTAAAAAATCGATTTTGTGCTTGCGTTTGTGTTTGTCGATTCGTTTATGGATTTGATCGTTCGTAAATTTTGGAGATTGTTTAAGTTATTATTGAGGAACCTATGATATATTAAGTTTTAATCGGATGCTATAATTCATGGGTCGGTGGGAATGTTAATTGCATTGGGTGCATAACAATCTAGCATATTTGTTTGTTGGCTTTTGGTTTAGTAACCAATAAGCTTGGTTTTGTTTGACAAATTAATTTAAGATCTTTGGGATGTATGAAGACGACACTTTGGTTTTGGGGTATTCGTAGTATTTGTTTGGAATTCGATTTAAAAGTATATTCACAAACCCTTTTCTCCACTAAGTTGATTAAGCTCGACTATCTCCGTGTTTTTTCTTTGTTTGCAACTTAAGTCAACTAAATCTCAACTACTTTTTCCCTAAACTTCCAAAAATAAGTCGAATTTTTCCTCACCCTACACCTTAATGTCCAATTCAACCTTCCTTCATAATCATGAACGATATTCCCCATCCTCCTACCATATCACACACCGATAACTTTATGTTGTTAACTCTATTACTAACATCATTCCTCTTAAACTTGATGTGGACAAAACTAATTATGCCGCCTGATATTACTTTTTTAAGAATCACTGTGAAAATTTTGATGTCCTAAAGCACATTATTGGTGAATCTACAAGTTCTTTCACAAAGGTTCTTCCTTCTGCTTTGTTTACTGAGTTTCGAGACAGTTTGAGCTTTCGTTCCCTTCTCACTCCGACTACAAGAGGCTGTTAATTGACTTATTTGTATTGGATTGGTGTTAGTATTTGTGTTAGATTAATCTTTGTATTTGTATTGGTTTAGACCCTAGCCCCAAGTATTAGATTAGTCATAAGTATAAATATTGGGTCTTATGTAAACATTATTATCAATCGATTAATCTTCACGTCATACACTAACAAATTTATGATTGTAGTGAAACGTGTACATAGAACTAGCTTAAAACAAGCAAGCGTTATGTAGATTGCACTAAACTCTGCTACTATTTTTATCATTAGATAATCAAGTGTGGTAACACACCAATAACCGTTATCGGTGTGCCACCTCATCATCCTAATAATAATTAAAACCCCCTCCCTAGCAGTAATACTCAATAACTATTTTTTAATACATGTGAGTCCCATAACACATCACAAAAAATACTCACTCACTCAATAAAAGAGGAAAACACTTACAATGGTCGTGGTTTGCCTAGTGAGAAGCCGAATGGCATCATCACCCGTGCACTATGGTTATGCCATTGGTACCAAAATTTGCTAATGGCATGTTATTCACTCCCTACGACTGCACTCTTAGATCAAATTTCAAAATTCAATATTTGAGTGCATGGTGCTGGGAGCGGGCAAATTTTGGTACCAATGGCATAGATATAGTGCACAAGTGATGGTGCCATTGGTATGCTATTCGGCTTCTAGTTGGGCAAACCACGGGCGTTGCTAGTTNTTTTTTTTTTGGAGGGAATGAGGTATTTTCGATGGTGTATTATGGGACCCACATGTGACATGCATCAACAGTAACAGTGTTATCGCTAAGAAAAGTATTTTAGTTTATGATGAGGGGTTATTTGTGTGTTACTACACAGCTGGCTTATATAATTCGAGGACTAATGGTAGCGATGCCTTTTTGTTTGTCAGATCTCTCTAATACTTGTACCGAAGGTTACACAAAATTTGGTGTCACAAGGAGTCTTTTGAGACGGTTTTTACGCATGAAACGTTTTGCAATATGTTATTATACTTATAACTAGAACACTCAGGGCATGCTTGGTAGGAGGTTATGGGGATGAGGAATGAGAAAGATAATGAAAAAAAGGTGATTACTAGAATATAATACAATGACCCATTACCCAATAGTGGGTAATTGGCCATTACAAAATAAATTGGGGGAATGCTTTTATTTCCCTTTTCCTTTCACCACCGTTATCATTGTCTTTCCCTTTCTTTTTCCTTGAGTTTGAACCAAGCACACCCTCGTATATGTTATGAAATATTTCGAATAATTTTTTTTATAAAAAAACCCAAAATGCATACCGTAAAACCTTAAAACAAGTTTCAATTTCTTTCTAAAAGTTAGTTAATTATTTACGGAAATATGAATTTTGATGTAAAATTTGTTGTCAGGCCAAATTTTAAACTATACCAATAAAGTTTGACGTTTTTATGCATATATGATAGATAGGGTCACGTATTTGGCATTCACTGAATTAATTGATGACTAACTTCAAGATAATTTGGTGAGAAAGTATGATGGGACCAATGGATCAAACGGGTTGCTGAAGATCATGTTATCAAATAGCTTAATGTACACTTTTCTGGCAGCTTCGCGGCCAGAATATACAAGTGTTGTCTGCGCCGCCACTTGATCATGTCACCACCTTGAGTAACTTGAAACCAATGTAACAACTACTACTTACATTAAACTGCAACTATCACCGCCACAACACAAGCAAACCAACGTCCACGAGAGTTAACAAAATTAAACCACCACTTGCCGCCAATCGCAGTNGACGGGCACTTTGATATACTTTCGACAAAAAAAAAATAAAAAAATAATCGTTTTTTTCACGTTTTTTTTCGTGGCCGAAAAAATCATATATGATATTACATATCATATATGATATATCATATGTGATTTTTTCGGCCACGAAAAAAAACGTGAAAAAAACGAATTTTTTTTTTTTTTGTCGAAAATATATCAAAGTGCCTATCTATAGAAAGATAATTAAATGCTCGTCGTAACGGTATTTTTTTTCGCTTAACGATTAACGGTTTGAAAGATATTAATATTTGAAAAAAAGAATAAAAGTGGGTTTTTTAAATTGTTGGGAATAATCTCATCCATTAGATCAAATAAAGATGGAGGGAAGATGGAGGGTGGAGATTAGTTGGTAAAAAAAGTTTGGTCCGATCTTAAATCTAAATTTTTTATAAAAAAAACCCAAAATGCATACCGTAAAACCTTAAAAGGAAATATGAATTTTGATGTAAAATTTGTTGTCAGGCCAAATTTTAAACTATACCAATAAAGTTTGACGTTTTTATGCCTATATGATAGATAGGGTCACGTATTTGGCATTCACTGATTTAATTGATGACTAACTTCAAGATAATTTGGTGAGAAAGTATGATGGGACCAGTGGATCAAACGGGTTGCTGAAGATCATGTTATCAAATAGCTTAATGTACACTTTTCCGGCAGCTTCGCGGCCAGAATATACAATTGTTGTCTGCGCCGCCACTTGATCATGTCACCACCTTGAGTGACTTGAAACCAGTGTAACTGCTACTACTTACATTAAACTGCACTATCACTGCCACAACACAAGCAAACCAACGTCATCGAGAGTTAACAAAATTAAACCACCACTTGCCGCCAATCGCAGTGCTAAAGTTGGACGGTTTCACCAAAAAAATTATCTTTTGAGGAACAAGAGCGGAGAGAGAGAGTCACGATTTTTTGTCAACTACGGTTGCTTGACCCATCCGATCAGGATTTATCCCGACACGTCCAACCCATTTTATAACACTGACCCGCTCGACCAAGGATTCAACCTGACCCGACTCGCCATTTTGCCAATTCTAGTTTTGTGTATAATTGAAATACAAGTAATATTGTGACCCTCGTATCTAACACCCTATGAACACTATAACAAACCATGATAAAATTAATCCAAATGAAATGCTGCTATGTAAAAAATTATTGGTGTTATGTCTGGATTTATAGAATAGTGATACTTGACGAAAAACGCATTTAAATGCAGAAATCATATCGAAACAAACAACAAATAGCTAGTCAACCACTCACACCATTTTTCTTAAGATATTACAGTACGACTAACTCGCGTAAAATAAATACCACATACTATTAACAATAACATCAACTTCATGATTATTTAGCGAATATTTAAAAACTTCAATACCTGTAAGTATGTGCCGAAAACAAAGAAACTTCAATATCCACAAATTTCATGCTAAATCGACAATAAGATAGGATCTAGTCGAGTCACAGGAACACAAACCAAAGGGTTAGCTCTTGAAAGTGTGAAGCTAAGTCCCTCTTCCATATCAACACGTGGTAGATTTCCATCTTTCCCAGCTTTCCACTCGAAGCATTGAATCATAGCACCAAGAGTTGCTTGTACCACCTGCAATGCTAATGAAGTCCCGGGACAAATCCTCCTTCCACTACCAAATGGTAGCATGTGAAAGTGTTGTCCACGCACATCCAGCTGGCTCTCTACGAATCTTTCAGGTTGAAACTCAAGTGGGTTATCCCAATAGTTTGGGTCCCTCCCTATAGCCCATACATTCACATAAATATTAGTTTTTGCAGGAATATAGTAATCACCCACTGTGGAGTCGTTTGTTGATCGTCTTGGAATCAATGGGGCAGCTGGGTGGAGACGTAAGGTTTCCTTCACTATTGCTTGGAGGTATGGAAGGTTCGGTAAATCTGATTCTTGTAAGAGTCTGTTCTTACCAACAACCTGATCGATTTCTTCTATTGCTTTTCTCAGGCTATTTGGATGATTGATTAGCTCTGCTAAAGCCCATTCAGTGGTAAGTGCTGACGTGTCTGTTCCTGCAGAAAACATATTCTGAAATGACAAAATCAACAAGTTATTATTTGCACATAAAAAATGTAATATACAAAGAGAGTGAGTTGTTTCTTTGTTACCAAGATGATGGCTTTGATATTCTCTCTTGATAACTTTATCTCCATGCTTTTATTGTCTGCGATTTCGAGTAAANTTTGTGAGACTTTTGTGCGCCATTTAGAAGCATGGTTGCGACTTGTGAGGAGTCTAGAACAAAATCAAGTATGAGGGCAAATTTAAGCCAAGCCAAGCCAAGCCAAAGGAGTGAGCAGAGCCGGTGAAAAGTGGAAAAGAAGAGGACACGTGTGAGTTTAAGTAAATGATAAACACAGGTGTCGGATCTTATCCGGGCATAACCGGTCATTTTCTGTAACAGTAGGAGGTACTATTTATTACGTATGCATCATTTTTCCACAAATAAGGAAGGGAACTGTTTGGTAGCGTGGGGGCACACATATTTAATTATTTCCATTTTCCTGTAATATAATTTCTTTTCTTAATTTCATTTTCAAATTCGTTGCTGCTAGACCCCACATTTCTTATACCATGAAGTAGGGGTGGCAATTTCTGACTCGACACGAAACCCGACCTGAAACCGACACGAAAATTAACAGGTTCGGGTTGAGTAAAATAGATATCGGGTCGGGTTTGGGTCAACCCATCTAACCCGTTTATTAAACAGGTCAGGTTCGGGTTGGGGATAAATAAGTGGGTCGACCCGCCAACCCGTTTAAGATTTTTTTCTTAAATTAAAAAATATTTATATTTTATTATACAAGTTAAATGGGTTAAATGGGTCGACCCGCAAACCCGTTTAACCTGTTTAACCCATGTAATGTGTCAACTTTTATATAAAAAATGGGTTAAATGGGTCAACCCGAAACCCGTTTAACCTATTCAACTCATGTCACCTATTTAACCCGCCAACCCAAGTATATATACGGGTTAAATGGGTTAGGTTCGGGTTATGTGTAAACAGGTTAGGGTTGACATAGCTGACCCGATGATTTAAATGGGTCAGGTTTGGGTTGGGGTTTTCTGACCCGCCAACCTGATAACCCGAACCCGCCAACCCGAACCCAACCCGAATTGCCACCCCTACCATGAAGGCATGAACCTTCAACTATCACTCCTCTAACATTTTTCACCTTCAATTTCATGTTTGTCAATTCATGTACACAACAACAAACAATATCCAATCTGCTAGAACGAGGTATGAGGAACATGAGATGTAGACAGTCACACTTTTACCGAAGGTAAAAAGACTTCTTATAAAAAACCTTTTGATAAATGTGTGTGTTCAAGCAGAAAGACCTTTTTGTGAGCGATGTATAAACATACTTGTCAATTCAAATATGTTTATATTTTATTTTCCAAAGCTTTCTAACATTAGATGAAGATTATTTACTTATTATTTAAAATTAGATGAAGATTTTTTGAAGAAACTTAACACGATAATTTGACAATAACTACTGGTCATTCCAAGATACCCCATCCCCTTAAATTTTACTTTCCCATCCTATATCAAAGAGTCAACCACCAACAAGCGTGTTAGTTGTATATCACTTAATCGCTCACAAAAAGGTCCAGTGCTTTTAGCTCACTAGTTACTCATTTACGTTTGGCCCGTGAAAGGAGCAGTAATAGTCATAAGGATATCTCAGTTAGATCGCTTATATTTGAGTCAAACATGTGCTAATTTGAATAATATTAAGAAAAGGACATTATCTATTTACCCGTTTTTCTTATGAAAGAAGCCAAGTTTATCAAACAAGAAGTATAAATTTGCAAGCACTAGTTTAGCATTAATTAGAAACTTATAAAGTTCAAATAGTTAACCAAACAAACTTGAAGGCCTTTATAAGAGTAAGAAATAAAAAAGATATAGTTTCGAGATTTTTAGTTAATTGAGAGAAGTAAGCGTGGGTCCTTCTTCGAACTTGCACTTCTTTAACATTTTCTCACTCTTCTTTTTTACGATTAAAAGTTAAAAAAAAACACTTGTCACTCTTTCTTTTATTATTTTCCCTCCAAATATCCATATTTTTGGCGCCAATTCTAATACAAATAGTACTAAAAAATTGCAACTTACTCAAGACTTCGTCTATACTCGATAGTGACATGCATAATGCATTAGTCGTGTTGAATTATTGATTGATCTATACAAAAAACTATTTTATGCTGGTTAGCATTAATAGTATAATTATTATTATCTCTTTGACAAAAAGGTAAAACAATCTATTGATTGAGATTAAAATGATATAAATCATGTTATAACTGCATGATCGCACCAGACTTTGTTCTATTCGTTGTGATTTATGAATCATGTTATATGTTGGATCCGGGAGCATAGCTAGAGGGTGTCACTCGATATCACGGAACTCAAATAAAATGCTACTTTTGTAAGGTTAATTTAGTAAAAAATCATGATTTTTCATAAGCGTCCGATAAAAAAAAGAAAAAGAAAGTATGTATCTTGCTGAAGCAATTTTCTGTAACGACTTCATGAGCCCTTCAACCTCGGATATTAGTGCTAATTCCTTCGTCCTTTGGGCTGCAATAAGAAAGAACACCGTTAGCTCGCTCCGGGGTAATCCGAGACCAAGCTTCGGCGTGAGAATAAGTACGTACTTGGTATTTGTGTTCTTCTGAATGATCCGTGACTATTTATACTACCTGGACTTAGCTTCACGACATGAATTCTGCGATATGAGGATAGGAGGAGATAGTCTGAAGGGTCAGGCGTTAGGGGTGTAATCGAGTCGAGCCGAGCTCGAGCCTAACAGGGCTTGAGTTTGGCTTGATAGCTTGACGAGCTTTAATCATCCAGGATTGAGCTTGGTTTGAAAATTCGATTAAAGCTTGAGCTTGACTTGAAAAGCTTGAATGTATATAAAAACATTGTATCTAATAGCCAAACTCATCAATAAATATATGTATAAAGTAAAACAAACTTAAACCATAATAGCCAAATTCATAAGTATTTTACACTAATGATAACACTATAACAGTTGACAGCCAAGAAGTGTGAAGAATACATAAGGTAGGATACAAGGGCGGAGCTTCTTGAGGACCAGGAAGGGTCCCAGCCCTCCTAGGCCTAAGCCCGTTAGTGTATTTATTCGCGATTTCATGTGTTAAAAAATAAAAAATTTCATCTCGGCCATCCCATCTAATGTTTTTCCGGAATTAATTTTGTTTTGGCCCTCCCATGAAAATTTTTCTAGCTCCGCCACTGGTAGGATACAAAACGTTTGGATTAATTATGTTTAAATGACCTTCTAAAATACATGTTCAATTATTTACAAAGTAAGTCGTTATAATTATGTTAATACTCAAATTATCCCTAGTTAGTTATATAAATTTATAATGGAAATATATTTATATTAAAGCTCGAAAAAGCTTGATAGGAGCTCGAGCCGAGCTATCAAAAGCTCAAGCTATTTTTTGGGCTTGAGCTTGATAAAAGCTTGACTCGAATGAGTCAAGCTCGAGCTCGAGCTGCTTGATAAAAGCTTGACTTGATTGCAGTCCTATCAAGCGTTGCCTTCGGGGATCAACTTGTCATGACATTGCAGGTGATCGTTGTGGACCACCCTGCCATACTTGTACTTGCCCGTACAAGGGCTGTCTGCCGATGCAACATGTGCAGCGGAATAGATTTGGCTCGCATGCCATTGACCCCGGACCTGGAGCAACTTCCGTCACTCCAGCTACTCCGTAGTGCTGTTCTAACATGTACCGTAATCTGATGGTTTTGTTCTAACTTCTAAGTGTGGTTACCTCCTCCTAATTATCCGGAGGAGATTATACCTCATCGTTTATGGTCTTTTATTGATTACTCTATTATTTTATTGATTACTCTATTAATATGTAAAAAAATTTAACCTAAAATTTTGATTAGAATCCTCATATCACATTTCAAAAAATAAAAATAAAAAATAATTGTGCGATCAATATATTTGGAAAATTCTAAATCATTGTGACCGACGTCCTAAAAATGACTCGCCTTGACAACTAGCTGCACGTTTTATAATTCTTAAGGAAATACTGTAATGAAATAATTTCAAAGTGCATAGAAATACTAAATCGATACTCAAACTTGTACAATAATTATATGGATAATTAGTAACAACGGACTTGGAAACTAAACATGTAGGCAAAAGATGGTCCCAAAAATTTCTACTTTTGGTCTTTCAATCAACTTTATGAAGGACAAATATGGAAAATAATTATGGTGAAATTTGAAAGAAAACGGCATAAATGGTCCCCGTTACTTTTCGTCTCACACTCTTACATAACGTTTAGTTACCCTTTACGTTATAGTAATAATTTTGACAAAAACCAGTTAGTTAAGTAATTTTTAAATGTTGTGAGTCAAAATGGGTTGTCTAGACTCGACCATTTAATCTTTTTTGCTTGTTTGAGTAGTTATCAATTTATCATTCGCAAATGAATTATGGAGTATAGCTTTTTGATATGTTATAGTATTACATATAGAAAAAATATGTAAATTGTAACCTCTAATGCGGAGATATACCTATGTTATCATAGGAGTGTTAGGCGTAGCGCCGGTTATCCACAAGTTATCGTACTGTCACTTCAGCCTTTATCATATAATATTTTTATAAGACAAAATCAAAAAACACCTTCTTTAGTACCACAAGAAAACTTCATTTTACATGAAAAAACTAGAAAATAGAAAACAATAAAAAAAATTACACACACAAACCGTGCGTTATACACATAACCTATGCGCGTATAACTTGCCTATGACACGTGTGATGGTACATTTTAACATGTTAGAGGTACCAAATTTTCACTATAAGCTCTCTATAACCCACTAAGCCGAGTTCTCTAATGTTAAATGAGACTATTTACAAGTTGAAAATAAAATGTTTTGAATGAAGCCATAATTTTTGTTACACACAAAATGATTGATTTGCCTACACAAACTGATTGATTTGCTATGACTAAACAGCTGGTGTTTTTCTAATTATTAAAGCTAACCCCTTTTTAATGAGTCTTGACTGGGAGGCCTAAATTATGTGCCTAAATTCATGCATAAGCTTACGTGTCATCATCCTGATGGCTGCAATCAGAGGCCCCACTTTTTCACAAATCATCAGGAGCATGCCACATATGTTTAGGCATGAATTTAGGCACATAATTAGGCCTCTCAATCATTTTCCCTTTTTAATATTAGGAACCTAAACTAGGGTACATGCACTATGAATGTATAGAGAGTGTGATAAATAAATTTGTACTAGCTAGCTTGAGTTAATATAGTCATGGGAAATATCGGCTCATTTTAAGGTAAAGAATAACGTCTCGTCTTTATGCATTCCCTCTGTGCCCCGCGTTAATAAATTTACGAGTACTATAACACTGGTACAATAGTTATACTTCACACATACATATTATAATATAATATAAACGGTGAAATTGATGTGACACAAACCAAATTTCTTAAATGTGCTAAGACCCCTTAAACTTTGCCTCAATTGGTTCCCCATTGTGATTACCTTGGTTTCAAACTTTCAATACATGTTTAGTGACCCAACAGTGGAGATTCTTGGGCTTGGCAACAGCCCATTGGCTGCCAAACATGGAGCCATAAACTGTTCATGGATTAGCATCGCTAATCCTTTTGTTCTACTTAATCCAAAATTTACTTGAGAACACGCTTGCACACATACAATATCACACTATTATCGTTTGGTGGAACCGACTACCGAACCACCCATTTTTTGCCCCCTCATGCGATGTTCACCACTTCCATGACAAAGCATTGACGTGTGGTCGCGGATACCATTATGGGTAGTCAAATGTATAAAGGCTATAATAATCAGTCGTGTTTAAGAGCAAAGAAGGCTATACCTGTATTTGGATGCATGGAGTTGAAGTGTAATGACTACACACTGTCCCGTATGGACTTCACATGTTTTTTATATACTTTTCGAACGATTCTTAACGCGGTTGAGTTTTACTTAAAGAATAACGTTTAGCTATATATTTAGTCTAGATTTTATCATTAACTAACGGATATTAATCATTCCCATGTCGATTTCTTCTTGCTATCGTCATTATTTTCTTGGCGATTATGGGTCGGGCTGATGGTCTGGACTTAGGCCTATCCAAGAGAAATACGTGTTACCAAAAAAGCACGATGATGGATGTTGGGCTTCGAGTTTCTACTTTCACATTCACATGTTTTCAAGCCATGTGAGAAGCTTCAAACGACACAAAACCATTTTGTCGAAGTCAATATCATCCCGGCCCTATGTATGAACAAAATAAACTAATTTTCTTGTCGAGATTAAGTTGATCACAAATTTCCTTTTAAGAGACGGTCTAAGAAGCTGTTTCTTAAATTAAGTGGTTTGGTGAAATATCTACTTTATATTTTTAATTGAAAGAGAGACGTTTTTGTAAACCTTCTCAATAAGAAAACAATAGTTTGAGCTCACTCATTAAGTGAAAATGAAACACCTACTAACTATCACACAACGTATATATCACGAATGCATTTCACTTGTTTTTAACATGACTATTGGACCCACAACCATCTAGCTAAAATGTATGCTCACACGATATAGCATATACGATATATAGTACAATTAAACTACAAGCAGATTAAGTTGATCATAGTATTTGCGGAACGCAGATAGGTGGTAACAAATTTGATACCATGAATCTACTGACAATTTATTTTTATCAAGATTATACAATAAGATAATTCGTTCAAAATAATCAACCAACCAAACAAAAAACATAAAGCTAATTTCTAATTTACAATATAAGCATCCATCTTACTATTTGTCTCATATATAAATGTTCAGTTCCAAATTGCAATCAGTCACAACACCACTAGAAGATAAAAAACCAACATTAAACTGGTGAACAACACTTTAATAATGCATCTATTTGTTTTGAGAGTAAAATACATAGTTGGTCCCTGAACTTTTCACAAAACATCGTCATGCACCCTACCTTTCTAAAAACGTCTGTGACGTCCAAAACATGGGAATTAGAGGCCGAATGCGTCCCTTGACCACTTTTGTCGAGGTCAACGTTCATGTTTTTGTATGTTCTCAAGGGCATAATAGGCAAACTACATTTATCACCACACTATGGTTAAATCAACCATGGCAAACCGTTTCCCTTTTGTGTCATTTGCGTTATGGAAGTCATTACGGGGTGTTTGGTTTGTTATATTCCTTTTTGGTTTTCATCATATTATGGGGTGTTTGGTTTTTGCCGTTACAAACAGTACATAAAGGGGTGTTTGGTTTGTTATATTCGCTTGTTCCCTCCCACTGTGTATGTATTTGCTGACATAAAGAGGTGTTTGGTTTTTGCCGTTACAAACAGTACATAAAGGGGTGTTTGGTTTGTTATATTCGCTTGTTCCCTCCCACTGTGTATGTATTTGCTGACATAAAGAGGTGTTTGTTTTTGGTCATAAGAACAGTTAACACAATAGGATACAACAAGAAGATTAAACGAGAAACCATAGAATTATATTAGCATAATACTGGCAATTAGCCTACAAGAACATTATAAGCCTAAAAAAAAAACCCAAAAGATTGCATTAAACTACCCCTGGAATTAACCTAAATTAAGATCCTATTACACTAATTATTTTTAGCCATTTCCTCAACAAAACCTTCCTGCATGCTAATATTAGCATCAACTTCACCGTACATCTTGATCAACCGTGCAAGTAGGTCGATTTCAATGGCCTGGG